>CAUYLG010075509.1:0-154483 GCA_963573385.1 Cacajao melanocephalus
CTGCTCCGTTTCCGACCTGGGCCGGTTCACCCCTCCTTAGGCAACCTGGTGGTCCCCCGCTCCCGGGAGGTCACCATATTGATGCCGAACTTAGTGCGGACACCCGATCGGCATAGCGCACTACAGCCCAGAACTCCTGGGTGCAAGCGATCCTCCCACCTCAGCCTCCCGAGTAGCTGGGACTACAGGCACGCACCACCGCACCCAGCGCATTTTCTAGATTTTCTATAAATGGAAGCATACAGCATGTCCTCCTTTTGTTCAGCTACTTTCACTCAGCACAATAATTTTGATATTTACCTATGTTTGTGTGTATCTATCGTTATTGCTGTTTTTTTGTTTCTGAGTAGTATTCCATTGTATGGATATACTATAATTTGTTTATTCATTCACTGATGGAAAATTTGAGTTATTTCTAGGTTTGGGCTAGGATCACAAAATACCCAGTGAGCCCACCGGGTTTCCAAACTCACGTTGTGGTTATTTTCTCGTTCCAGAATGCAGAGTTTGAATAGACATACTCCAAACTGGCAGAACCCCTACAATGTTTCTCTGACCCTCAAACATAAGGCTATTCTGGTAGGAAAAGCCAAGCAGAAACCACTAGAACTTTCTCAACATACAAAAATAGTAAATCAAAAGCAACACTCCATTTCTGAAGGAATTGCAGAGATTACTGTTGCCCTCAAGAAGATGAAAGACACAGGGGTGGTGATTCTCATCACATTCCATTTAGCTTACCTTACCATCCCATTCACATTTAGCCTGTGTAGAAGACAAATGGATGTCAGGGAATTATAGTAGATTAATATAAATTTAATTAGGTGGTGATTCCAGTTGCAACTGCTCTTCCAGATATGATTTCACTAGTGGAGTAAATCCGCTTAACCTTTGGCACCTGATATGCACCTATTGAGCTAGCTGATGCTTCTTTCTTTATACCTGTTAGTTAAGGGCTATCAAGCACCATTTTATTTCATCAGACAAGGCTGGCAATACATCTTCACAGGGTATCACCTCAAGACAATGTAAACTCTTTAGTTTTATGTGATAATCTAGTCCACAAGGACTTTGATTGCTGCTGTATTCCATAGGACATCATGGCGGTGTCCTATCATTGATGATAGCATGCGGATTTTCCCTGATGAGCAGGAAATAACAAGTACTGAAGTCACCTTGATAAGGCACATGGAGGTCACAGAGAAGGAGCTATATCCTCAAATGTGAAAATTCAGAGGGCTGTCACCTTAGGGAAATTTCTAGGCATTCAGTAGTTCAGAGCGTTTAGAGATGTCATTTCCAAGGTTGAGGAAAAATTACTTCTTTTTACTAAAAGGCATAATGCCTAATGGGCTTCTTTGGAGGCAACATATACCTCATTTGGACATATTTTTCTAAACCAATTACTATGTAACTCAAAAGACTGCCAGTGCTAAGTAAGACAGAACCTAAGAAGATTCTGAAACAGGTAATGCTGCTATGCAAGCAACTTTTCTATGTGGGCCGCATGAACAACAGATCTGAAGGTGCTTGAAATGTCCGCAGCAGATAAGAGTCATCCAACCTAGAGTGCAGTGGAAAGATCTTGGCTGTGGTAATATTAAGTGCCACATTCCACAATGAAAATATAGCAATTGTGAATATCTATACACCAAATTACACACCCATAATTTGAAAAAACTAAAGGAGAAATACAAACACACTAATAAAAGAAAAATAACACACAACTCTCTGAGTACATTCAAGTGCACACACAAAAAAGTAAGGATGTAAAAGACCCAAACAATATAATTAAAAAGTAGATATTTTTAATATATTCACATTATGAATAGGTATATATAAATATGTATCTCTATATATAAACTATACCCTGAAAATGGAAGGTGCACCTAAACAAATGTGTAGATTCTTCATATAAATTAATCATACAGTAGGGCTCAAGAAAGACCTCAGTAGGTTTCGTAAAGTAGAAATGTTAGGTACAACACTCTCAGACCCTGATGCAATAAAATTAGAAATTAAAAATAAAACAAAAAACAATAAAAAGGCTTTTCACATGGAAATTTCAAAACTCTTAAGCATCTCTTTGTTGAAAGGGGAAATAAAAAAGGAAAGTACAGACTTTCTTTAAAATAATAATGAAAATACTACGAATCTATGCAACACATAGATCAGTAGTCAGGAAAAAATTCATAATTCTAACACCTACGTTGGTAAAAACAAAAGAATGAAAATAAATTCTCAATTGAAAAATTGAGAAAAATAACAGCAAAATAAATGAATGACAACATTCTATTAACACTAAATATACATTTCTTCTCCAACCCAGCAATCCCACTTCTAGAAATTTATTCTGAAGATACAAGAATGCAAAAATGCGTATGCACAAAAATTCAATATAAGAGTATTTATAATTATAAAGTACCTCATAGGAGATTGGTTCAATAAGCTATAGTACACAGACATAATGGAGCATTATGCAGCTGTTAAAAAATAATTAAGAGCTTCTCTGAACAGATATGGAACAATTTCCAGGAGATATTATGAAGCAAAAAAAGTAATGTTCAGAAAAGCATGTGTAGTATGTTATATGTTTTATAAGAAAAAATAGAAAATATGCATATATCTGCTTACCATCACAAAAAGAAACGGATTATAAACTAGAAAACAATGAATTTGGTTATCTACAAGGAGAAAACCAAGAGATAAAAGTACGGATCTCTAATACCTTTCCCCATGAAAGGGCTCCTGGCAGAAAGGCCTGTTCCAGAGCTGGGACATTGTCTTAGTCCATTTGTGTTGCTATAAAGAAATGCCTGAGGCTGGATAATTTGTAAAGAGAAGAGGTGTATTTGGCTCACAGTTCTGCAGGCTATACAAGAAGCATGGCACCAGCATCTGCATCTGGCGAGGGCTTCAGGAATCTTCCACTCATGGCAGAAGGCAAAGAGGAGCCCACATGTGCAAAGGTCATAGAACAGGAGAGCAGAAGCAAAAGAGAAGGGATGGAGATGCCAGGCTCTTTCCAACAATTAGTTCTTACAGGTGCTAAGAGTCAGAACTCAATCTTTACCGTGAGGACGGTACCAAGCCGTTCATGAGGGATCTGTCTCATGATCCAGACACCTCCCACTAGGCCCTACCTGCAACATTGGGGTGAAATTTCAACATGAGATTTGGAGGGGACAAATATCCAAACGATATCAGGCATGTAGGTTCAAGATAAGCCTGGAGCATCTTGTTTTGCTGGAAATTTAGGAAGCACTCCCCACAAAAATAGGGAACATGATACAAGGACATAGGAACCAGCTCGAAGGAATCCCACTGGCCAAACCATTTGAACTTCAAAAATAATTGTCTGGGTGTGGTGGCTCACACCTGTAATCCCAGCACTTTGGGAGGCCAAGGTGGGTGGATCATCAGGTCAGGAGATCAAGACCATCTTGGCTAACACGGTGAAATTCCGTCTCTACTAAAAATACAAAAATTTAGCTTGGCTTGGTGGCGCACGCCTATAGTCCCAGCTACTCAGGAGGCTGAGGCAGGAGAATCACTTGAACCTGGGAAGCGGAGGTTGCAGTGAGCCAACATTATACTACTGCACTACAGCCTGGGTGACAGAGCAAGACTCCATCGCAAAATAATAAGAATAATTAAGTACAGTAATGAATTGTAAACCATTAAAAAATATAGGAACTCACAAGTCCATAGCAATAATAGAAAAAAATGGGAGAGAAGCCAGGGCTCAGTTTATAGTCTAATGCCAAGAACTAAATGGCAAGCACAGAGGTAAATGTGCAATTAGAAAACCAACGCTTTGCCATCTTCAGAGTAAAGACAGGATCAGAAAAGAATCATCATGCTCAATCTAGGGGACAGTGCTGAAAAGTGGCAGGTTACTGGCATGGACGTAAAATGTTAACTAATTGGGGGGAATCCCCGCAAGAGCAGAGGCAAGGGTCTGAAGCCTCAGCCTTTTATCATATAAATATGGAATTAGAAACAAATTAGAAATAGAGTTACATAGTTATTCCTATATATAATCATTATATAATCATATAGCTATTCATATGTAATCATAAATATATACATGTATATAATCATATAATCTTTAATTTTTCTAATAAGTCTCAGGTCAAGAAGTATGGGACTGAAGTAGCATTGGAAAAGAGGTGACCCTAAGGCAAGATGCTCTAAGTCCTCTGTCACGCCCACATAAGGGCTGCTGGAGGACGCCTCGGCTGGGCGGCAGAGCCGGCGCTGTGAAAGCGCCCACTGTTTAGCCAGCTAAGGAAGGAGACGTCCAAGATGGCTGAGATGTCTCCTTCCTCGGGGGAGTGAGGAGAAAACTCCCCACCTCCAAGCTCTTGCGGTAAGCCTGACCGATGTCAGGGAGGCCCACGGACATTTGGGGGCTTAACTTTCTCTATGTGGTGCTGTGCTTCAGCGGTCATGTTCTATGTCTACTTTCAAGTTCTGCTTCTGCACCTGGTTCCTCTTTTTCTCAGATGATCAGAATTAGTGACATAAATCTTAGTTACCTTGTTATTTCTTGACAAGTATGAAAAAAGTGCTGACGCCTTAGGTTTTCTCCTCGCCTCAGCTTCTTCAAAGTCCTCGGCCGCCTGTCTCCAAGACATGTGATTAACCTGACCCTATCACTGACCATCCTACCTGCCCTTCCCCCTGCTTTGCTCTCAATAAAAGTCAGAGCGTCCAGGCTCTCAGGGTCACTGTTGGTCTCCGCGAATTGGTAGCAGTGGACCCCTGGGCCCAAACTCGCTTTTCTCTATCTCTGTGTCTTGTGTCTTTTATTTCCAGTTTCTCATCTCCACACCAGCAGGGAGGGACTCACTGGACCCTATAGGGCTGGACCCTATATTGACTAGTTGCAAGGGAGGCTGTTAACTAGTTGCAAGGGAGAAAACAAGAAGTAATTCTACAGTGGAGAAATCAGGCAATACCTTGATCAGGTGATCAAAATGAACATCACCTATGAGGAACAGGTGGACTTTATGTGCCTCCAGATGTGATACTCTAAAGAAGGTATAACTTCCCTGTACAGAATTTGTACCAAGAATACATAACCCCAATCTAGTCACAAGGAAACAGCACGTAAACACAAAATGAGGAACATTTGTTTTCAATGTGGAGTGCAGAAATTGTATTCTTCAAAAATGTTTACATAATGAAAGACAAAATCTGGAATGCTCCAGATTAAATGACACTAAAGAGTCATGATGATTAAATGCAATACCTCACCCCAAAATGGATCCTGGATGGGGTAAAAATGCTGTAAAGGACCTATTAGACAAACTGACAAAATTGGAATACAGATGGTATATTAGATAACAGTATTGTGTTCATGTAAATTTATGAAGTTGATAATTGTTCTAAAGCTATATGAGATCTCCATTCTTAGTAAAAATTAGCTGAAGTATTTAGTTATGATGTATGTAGCTTATGTCCAAATGGTTGAGAAAAAAAAAATTACAGAAGGAGACAGAACAAATGTTAAAGCAAAGGGTAAAATGTTTGCCTCAAGCATAAGCTTCTTAAAACATCTGTAAGATTATGTTTACTCCCCTGGCTAAAGTCATCAGGAGCTTTCTACTGCAAATAAAGTAAATTCCAAATTCCTTATCAAGACCTACCAGGCCAGCAAGATCGAGTCCCTGATGGCCTCTTAGATTATACCAAGACCCCCACACCCTGCAACCCCCTGTTCTGGTTCGTGGAGCTCTCAGATCCTCAGAAACATCCCTTTCTCCTACCTCTGGGATCTTACACATTCTGCGTCTTGACTTGTTAATATCCTCAGTCCACTCTTAATGTCTGTCTTCTTTTCGTCCTGGCAGTTTTAGCTTAGTGCCACCTCCCCAATCTATTTAAGGCCTGCCCCATTCTCTCAGTACCCTTTTCTACTATATTGTAATAGTTACTTTATTTATTTATTTATTCATTTATTCTTTGAGATGGAGTTTCACCCTTGTTGCCCAGGCTGGAGTGCAATGGTGCAATCTCAGCTCACTGCAACCTCCATCTCCCAGCTTCAAGCCATTCTCCTGCCTCAGCCTCATGAGTAGCTGGGATTACCAGTGCCTGCCACCACGCTCGGCTAATTTTTGTGTTTTTAGTAGAGATGGGGTTTCTCCACGTTGATCAGGCTGGTCTCGAACTCCTGACCTCAGGTGATCCACCCACCTCAGCCTCCCAAAGTGCTGGGATTACAGGAGTGAGCCACCACGACCAGCCTAATTATTTTTATTTGTCTACTTGACTTTTTTGTTTTTTCTATCCCTACCTGCACCTCCTTGCTGGGGTAAGAAAATATAGGAATTCAAGAGATTCTTCTGTCTCAGCCTGGAGTCCATCCCAATATGAACTCTCAGATGCTCCAGGCTGTCTCTCTTACTCATCATGATTTTATATTACACACCCAACACAAAGTAGGCAGCCAAATAAAGAAAATCTTAGGGTAGAAACGGCCTGCAACAAAACTATGAAGACAGTGAAAAGATCAGTCATTGCCAGGGGTTGAAGGGAGGAATGAATAGGCAGAGCATTAGAGGATTTGGCAGTGAAACTACTCTGTATAGACACATGTTATTATACTTTTGACCAAAACCATAAAATCTCCAACACACCAAGAGCGAACCTTGACGTTAACAGTGGACTTTGGGCCATAATGGTGTATCAACGTAGGTTCATTGATTGTAACAAATGGACCATTCTGATGCCCATGTTGGTAGTGGGGAAGGCTGTGAATGTGTAGAGGCAGGAGCTATGTGGGAACTCTCTGTACTTTCTGCTCAACTTTGCTGTGAACCTAAAACTGCTCTGAAAATGATCTATTTAAAAGAGAGAGGAGGCCGGGCATGGTGGCTCATGCCTGTAATCCCAGCACTTTGGGAGGTCAAGGTGGGCAAATCATGAGGTCAGGAGTTCGAGGCCAGCCTGACCAACATGGTGAAACCTCGTCTCTACTAAAAATACAAAAATTAGCCAGGTGTGGTAGTGTGCGCCTGTAATCCCAGCTACTCAGGAGGCTGAGGCAGGAGAATTGCTTGAACCCGGGAGGCAGAGGTTGCAGTGAGCCGAGTTTGTGCCACTGCACTGCAGCCTGGGCAACAGAGCGAGACTCCGACTCAAAAAAAAAAAAAAAGAGAGAAAGGAAATGGCCTAAGATATTACAAAATACCACAAGATGGCACTCTTTCTCTGAGAAGTTTCAATGAGGGCTGCATTTACAGCAATTGCTGCTGAAGAGCATAGCAGGGATTATGACTGCCCCTGGCCCAGTTATTCATGAAGCTCAAAGAGTGTCACAACGTTGTCACAGCCCAGCGTCAGGTTTTTGTACTTTCCATGGGTGTAATTAAATACAGGTTTTATGATTCAGGTGTGGTGAGGCCAACAGAACAGGAGATGACTGCCACTGGAAAGATGGTTTTTTACTGTTCCCAGGTTCCCAAGAGGAAGGGGCACCAGGTAGGTCAGGAGATAGAGCAGGAGGAAAAGGAGGGCAAGAGCCTTTCCTGTGGTTTCCATGGGAAGGAACAGGTGAGGCAGGGTAAGCTGGCTTAAGCTTGGCTGGTTTGAATAATTTCCCAACTCTGAGGCATAGGGCTGTCCCTAGTATTCTGGTACTGGCCCTGGGGTGATTTGGGTAGGTATATCCTGGCCCAGAGCATAAGAGCCTGAGAAAGGAAGGGGCTGGGGTATGAGCACTGGATTGGTGGATTTTTTATTTTATTTTATTTTATTCTTTTTTTTTTTTTTTTTTTTTGAGACAGAGTTTCGCTCTCATTACCCAGACTGGAGTGCAATGGCGCAATCTCGGCTCACCGCAACCTCCGCCTCCTGGATTCAAGCAATTCTCCTGCCTCAGCCTCCCAAGTAGCCAGGACTATAGGCGTGCGCCACCACGCCCAGCTAATTTTTGTATTTTTAGTAGAGACGGGGTTTCACCATGTTGATCAGGATGGTCTCGATCTCTTGACCTCATGATCCACCTGCCTCCGCCTCCCAAAGTGCTGGGATTATAGGTGTGAGCCACTGCGCCCGGCCTATTTTATTTTATTCTCGTGATGGAGTCTCACTGTATTGCCCAGGCTGGAGTGCAATGGCACGATCTCAGTTCACTGCAACCTCCGCCTACCGGGTTCAAGAGATTCTCCTGTCTCAGCCTCCCCAGTAGCTGGGACTACAGGTGTGCACCACCACACCTCAGTAATTTTTTGTATTTTTTAGTAGAGACGGGGTTTTGCCATGTTGGCCAGGATGGTCTGGAATGGATTGGTTGACTTGCATATGAAAGGCAGGCTTTCAGGCAAGTTCTTTGCTATCTCTAGGAACTGGCTAACCCTGGGAAAGGCGGTCTCTCTAGGTCACCAAGCCTCCAAAATGTCAAAGCACCTGAACCACATGGTTAATACAATGGAGTAGAGTGACACAAAGCTATACACTACAGGCCACAGACGAGGTCAGAAGCAATTCCAGGAAAAGTATTTTTTTTCTCTTTTCCTTTTTTTTCTTTGAGACAGAGTTTCTCTCTTGTTGCCCAGACTGGAGTGCAATGGCACAATCTTGGCTCACCGAAACCTACACCTCCCAAGTTCAAGTGATTCTCCTGCCTCAGCCTCTCAAGTAGCTGGGATTATGGCATGTGCCACCACACCCGGCTAATTTCGTATTTTTAGTAGAGGTGGGGTTTCATCACGTTAGTCAGGTTGTGGTCTCAAACTCCTGACCTCAGGTCATCCACCCGCTTCGGCCTCCCAAAGTGCTGGGATTACAGGCGTAAGCCACTGTGCCCAGTCAGGAAAAGTATTCTCTTATGGTTACTTTTACCAGGCCACTCAAAGGAGTTTCAATTTTCTTAAAAGGAAATCTTCCGGCCGGGCGTGGTGGCTCATGCTTATAATCCCAGCACTTTGGGAGGCCAAGACGAGTGGATCACAAGGTCAGGAGTTCAAGACCAGCCTCTCCAATATGATGGAACCTCGTTTCTACTAAAAAATACAAAAAAATTAGCCGGGTGTGGTGGTGTACGCCTGTAGTTCCAGCTACTCAGGAGGCTGAGATAGGAGAATTGCTTGAGCCCTGGAGGCGGAGGGTGCAGTGAGCTGAGATCACACCACTGCACTCTAGCCTGGGCAACAGAGTGAAACTCTGTCTCATAAAAAAATAAAAGGAAATCTCCCACACAGATGCTATAGAAAAAGACATAATTGGTTCTATAAACTGGCAAGAATATTACCATACCACAGATCTTTTTGTCAATTTCCTAACTGGAAAAACGTAGGACATATTTGAGCTCCTTTAAGTCACTCCTCAAGGTGACTTTTAGAGAGAGGAGACAGGCCATGTGAGTGGGAGAACGGCCCAGGTGCCACGCCTCACTGGTACCGGCTGATAGGGAGGAACAGCACAGACCGCACATCTGAGAAAAGAATTGATCACCCGCAGACAGGGCCAGGAGTGTCCTGAGGTTACTCCGGGCCCTAAGAGCTTCCAGGCAGGTGTAAACATGAAGGCTGGCTGGGAGCAATCGTATTATAGCTGCACAATCCGCAGTGAGGCATTGTCTGTGGCAGCAGCCTCCCTGAGCTGGCAATAATCCCTTTTTCTAATCTGGTTTCATTAAGTGGACACCAGGCATGGATCAGAAGAGAGGGGTTATGTATGGGATTCCATTATTTAACCAGGTGATCCCTTAGAAGGTTTTGAGTTTCTAAAACAAAAAGAGACTGTGCTACTAAGAACTGGCATGCAGTAGACAGTTTAATAAAACTGAAACACTGGCCGGGCGGGGTGGCTCACGCTTGTAATCACAGCACTTTGGGAGGCCGAGGCGGATAGATCACCTGAGGTCAGGAGTTTGAGACCAACCTGGCCAACATGCTGAAACCCCATCTCTACTAAAAATACAAAACTTAGTGAGGTGTGATGGCAGGCACCTGTAATCCCAGCTACTCAGGAGGCTGAGGCAGGATAATCGCTTGAACCCAGGAGGCAGAGGTTGCAGTGAGCCAAGATCGTGCCACTGCACTCCAGCTTGGGTGACAGAGCAAGACTCCATCTCAAAAATATATATAATAATAATATTCGCTGGACATAGTGGCTCATGCCTGTAATCCCAGGACTTTGGGAGGCCGAGGCAGGCGGGTCACTTGAGGACACGAGTTCGAGACCAGCCTCAACAACATGGCGAAACCCTGTCTCTACTAAAAATACAAAAATTAGCAGAGTGTCATGGTGTATGTATGTAATCCCAGCTACTTAAGAGGCTGAGGCAGGAGAATGGCTTGAACCTGGAAGGCAGAGGTGGTGAACTGAGATTGCACCACTGCACTCCAGCCTGGGCAACAGAGCAAAACTCCATCTCAAAAAAAAAAAAAAAAAAAAAACCTGAAATGCCACTGCACAGTGACTTTCCTTTCCCATCTATAGCTTTATTGCAATTCCCTGTCTAACTCCGAACTACGTGGTGGGAAGGCCAGGGCGAGGTGAGTAGCACAGTTCCTGATAGAACCTCCTACCTTATGATGAGACCACTGAATGCAGACTGTGAGCCTCTTCTACTCATAATATTGAAAATAACCATTTGAGGGTGTGGGAGGCTTGGGAATTGATTATTCGGGGATAAAAGGAGGAATTCAAATTGATCAAGGGTCAGCCAGATGGCTTCTCTTTTTGTCTTGTGAAGTTTACTGCAGCAAGGGGTTGATTAGTGTAGCACAATTGTCTTGGGACAGGACGGGCAGCACTGTGCAACTCCTGGCTTTAATCTGAAGCCTTCCTTCCTCCTGCAGATCTGTAATAATTCCAGGTGGCAGTATGGTTTTGCTTACAGGTGTGGACATTGCTCACGGGGGGCCACAGAGCAGCAAGGCCCAGCGGGGAGCTGTTTCCCCAGCTCTCCACACACCAGGATGTTTGAGAGATGAGCCAAGTCCTGGTTTTCTGACAGTGAGACGAGAACACAGAGAGAAAAGGAAAAGAGGAAGAAGCGGCGGTCAGAAATACTGATGAGGTATAAAGAGAAGATCCTGGAGGAATTCAGTGTGAGTCAGGAGCTCCTGCCCTTGGCATCTGATGGCGTGTTCTCTTTAAAGGAGTACGCAGAGATCCTCCCTCAGGATTGCTATTCTAAGAGAGTGGAGGCTTTTCTCCTGAAGCTCTTTTTTCAAAGGTCTAAGTGCCTTCTGTGCTTCCTGCTGTCATCTGGAGGAATTCTGCCCTTACCTCCTCAACTGCTTTTTTCTTTATTACCAAGGTAAGGACATAGTTTGCTGTGGAAAGTAGTGAGCTTAATCATGGCCTAATCAAAATGTCACACACCCCAACCTCAGTAAGTAATGATGAGTTTCAACCTAGCATTGATTTTTACTTTAATAAAAACACCCAATGCTTCTCTCTAAAATCTCGTGATAGAGAAATAAGCATCTGTGATGCCCAATAAAACCTTGCACAGCTTCTGACACAACTTGAGGGATTATTTCTAATAATGTAATAGAAGTATGTATATCTTTCTTGTTTTAATGAGGATTTTTAAGCACAAGACGTAAAATATTAATAGATTAAAGAAGCTGGACTTAGCTTTCATTCAGCACGTAGAAGCACAAAAATGATCATGGTTCCTCAAAACATTGGAGTTGCCATATGACCTACAAATTCCACTCTTAGTTATAAACTCAAGATAAGTGAAAATGTGTCCATGGAAACCCAGTCTAAGAAGGTTCATAGCAGCATTATCTATAATAGCCAAAAAGTAGAAACAACTCAATTGCCCATAAACCAGATGGATAAACAAAATATGGTCTCTCCATACAACAGAATATTATTTTGCCATAAAAAGAAATGAATTGCTGATGCATGCTACAACACAGATGAACTTTTAAAACTTTATGCTAAGAGAAAGAAGCCAGTCACAAAATGTACATCTGTAGGTTTCCATTCCTATGAAATGTCTAGAATGGGGAACTCCACAGAGACAAAGTAGATTTGTGGTTGCCAGGACTGGAAGTAGTGGGGAAATGCGAAGTGATGGCTAATGGGTGCAGTATTTCTTTTTGAGAGAATGAAAATGTTCTGAGATTAGATTATGATGATTGCACATATCTGTGAATATGCTAAAAACTACTGAACTATATACATTCAAAGGGTGATTTCTGTGGTATGCACATTATATCTCAATAAAGCTATCACTTAAAAAAAAATTGGCATGAGATGGGGTGCAGTGGCTCACGCCTGTAATCCCAGCACTTTGGGAGGCCAAGGCGAGTGGATCATTTGAGGTCAGGAGTTTGAGACCAGCCTGACCAACATGGTGAAACCCTGTCTCTACTAAAAATACAAAAAAATTAGCTAAGCATGGTGGTGCATGCCTATGGTCCCGGCTGTCGAGAGGCTGAGGCAGGAGAATGACTTGAGCTCAGGAGGTGGAGGTTGCAGTTAGCTGGGATCGTGTCACTACATTCCAGCCTGGGTGACAGAGTGAGACTCCATCTCAAAAAAAAAAATATTTGGCATGGAAGTCTTCTCAATTGTGTATCTTCTCCAGCCTTCCAAAGAGAGACCTATAATTGTCTGTTCCAATTTCCCAACCTCCTTCCTTCTCAAGAGAAAGGATTCTTTCTTTCTAGGAGAGGGTTTGGGTTGGCCAATGTCATAAAGAAATGAAGAGCCGGGGAGGGAAAGAACAGTGTGAGAGAGAAAAGCCGAACAGGGCTAGTCAGAAGAGAAGGGTCTGGGGAAGGCCACTGCAGTAGATGTTCTGGGGCACTTGTAGGAGTAACGGGGACAGAAGCAAGAGCAGGGGATTCCTATTTTGTGATACCATGGCTTCCGTGCATGTGGACATATTCCGGTTTTTGAGAATGGCAAGAAAAGGCTTTGAACTATTTTGAAGTAGCATTTGCTTGCTGGTCTTCATTTCCCTACATTCCTCCAAGACGGAACCATAAGGGCCCAAGCTTATATTTTAAGCTTTTGTAATACAGTTACGCTTTTATATTTTACAATATATTTAAATCATATATTTTAAGGTTTGTCTCTGGAAAAATGGCCCTTGGCTTTTAGGATAGTTGTGGCAAATTATAGGTTAATTATAAACCCTTCCATTCCACAGCCCCCGTAACACTGAGTAAAATGATCAATCCCCTGAAAAAGTCAAGTCGGTGAAAATGAATATTTATGAATGGCTTCTTATGTTACTTTAGGCTGTTACGTAATAGAAATTTTTTTCTGAGAAGTATTCATTCATCCATTCATTTGTTAATTCAGCAGAACTTTATAGAGTATCTACTGTGCATCATGCACTGTGGTAAAGAAGACAAATGCAATCCTTTATTTTTTATTGTCTTTTATTGTTATTAAATACTATCACATATTTTTAAAACTTAAATAAATAAATATATATATCTTCGTTGTTGTTGTTGAGACAGAGTCTTATTCTGTCACCCAGGTTGGAGTTCAATGACATGATCTCAGGTAGCTGCAACCTCTGCCTCCCAGGTTCAAGCAATTTCTCCTGCCTCAGTCTCCTGAGTAGCTGGGATTACAGGCAGCACCACCACACCCAGCTAATTTTTGTATTTTCAGCAGAGACAGAGTTTTGCCACATTGGCCAGCCTGGTCTTGAACTCCTGACCTCAAGTCATCCTCCTACCTCAGCCTCCCAAAGTGCTGGGACTACAGGAGTGAGCCACAGCAGCTGGCCTACACTTGGATAAATATTTTTTACAATATAGCTTAAAACACTGATAAGTTAAAAAAAAAAACAAACCGTGAATATTGTAGTTTAATTTTTTAAGTAAAGGACAATCACAGAGTGACTTTTGTTTGTTTGCCAACTTAATTTTGCTTTGTAAAGAAATAACAGCTGAGGAGGAAGAGGGAGACAGACAGGGATTCAATAGGGTTTTAGCCATGTCTTTAATATTTTAATTATTTTAAAAATTCTGAAGCATACATCAAAATCTTAACATTTGTTAAATCTGGAGTTAGAAACATGGATATACATTATATTATTTTCCATGCTTTTCTGCATATTTGAAAATGTTTCTAAGTAAAAATAAAGATATTTTATTTGAATTAGGAAGATTGCTTGAGGCCAGGAGTTCAAGACCAGTGTGGGCAGCGTAGTGAGACCTCATCTCCACAAAAATTTTTTTTTTAGATTAGCTGGGCATGGGTGCACAAGCCTGTAGTCCCAGCTACTCAGGAGGCTGAGGTAGGAGGATCACTTGCACCCAGGAGTTGGAGGCTGCAGTGACCTGTGATCATGCCACTGCACTCCAGCCTGGGTGACAGAATGAGACCCTGTCTCTACAAAAATAAAAAATGTTTTAAAAATTGATTTGGAAAATAAATAATCTGATTGTGGTACTGGTTACACAAATCTATATATCAGATAAAATTTTATAGAACTATATAACACCATAAAAAATGAATACATATAAAACTAGTTCAATCTAAACAATGCCTTCAGTTTCATATTGGCAATGTCAATTTCCTGGTTTTGATAATTAGAGGAGGTAAAATGTAATCCCTGAGGGAAGGTGAAGGAAATATAGGGTACTATTTTTGCAACTTCCATGAGAATCTAAAATTACTTAAAAGCTGTATTTTTTTTAAAAAATCGCAATTATATTATCAGAGTTTAACTAGAGAGACTGTTTTGAGAATCTTTTTTTTTTTTTTTTTTGAAAAATAAAATTCTAAGCTGGGGCGCAGTAGCACACGCCTGTAATCCCAGCACTTTGGGAGGCCAAGGCAGGCAGACAACCTGGGGTCAGCAGTTTGAGACCAGCCTGACAATATGGTGAAACCCTGTCTCTACTAAAAACACACAAATTAACCGAGCATGGTGATGTGCACCTGTAATTCCACCTACTTGGGAGGCTGAGGCAGAAGAATCGCTTGAACCTGGGAGGTGGAGGTTGCAGTGAGCCGAGATGGCGTCACTGCACTCCAGCCTGGGTGTCAAGAGCAAAACTCTGACTCAAAAAAAAAGAAAAAGAAAAAAATTTTAAATGTTCAAGTTATTTTGCTACCAGAATGTCATACCAGTGGTCAGAATTTAGACCTTTAGACTCATGTTTGTAAGAGATTCCCTGTAACAATCCCTGGCTATAAAGCGAGTACTTTGCAAAGGCTCTAGTCCCTCCTAGCATTAGATGATCCATTTGTGCTCAAGGGGCTCACACTCTGTGGGTGCCCCTAAAGAGGCTGATTTATGATCAGCTATAATGACATCCAGCTTCAGAAGGAAATCCATTTCCTCTCACTGTATGGGGTAGACTCAGCTCACATAAATACTGAGGAAGCCTTGTAGTTCTTGTGATACAAAAACAGGCAGCTGCCATCATTAGAAACACAGACCATTAAATAGCTGCATCCTAGGGTAGCACAGCAAGAAAGTTCCAAGTTAGCGGTGCTGCGGCAGCGTGCTCCGCAGAAGGCAAGATTATCAACTCAGCCCAAAGCTGAAGGCCAGAACTCATGGTATTTCACCATCAGGGCTAGTGATATTCATAGGACCTGGAAGTCCTATACTGTCTCCGCATGTTTTACATGCACATTTTAATGTTATCTGTGGACAATACTGGTTGTTGGGACAGGTCACTTGTGCCATAAAAGGATGGCTGGCACCTCTAATTACAGGGGAAGAGCCAGCTCTCAGAGGCCAGGGATGGGGAGCATGAGGCTCATCCCTGCAGCACTGCCACCACATTTCTTTTGTTCCTGACTTTCTCTCATTGGGAAGATGAGCAAGAGCGAGAGCCCGAAGGACAACCGAAGTGTGAGCATACAAGGAAAGTTCGGGGAAAGCAGTTCCCAAACCATCCTTCCCGTAGCTTGTCTCTTGGGGCAGGCTTTTCCGCAGTGACGTGATTCAATGTGACTGCATGATTACGTGTTTACAACAAGCAGGCACAGGGCTGGCACTGACTACATGAGGATGGGAGGATGGGCGCTGCTTTCAGGAGCTGGAGGAGCAGAAGACATGAACAGAGGTGACGGGTGGTATGGGCAAGAGTGGGTGAAGAGGTGCATGGAGTGGGCATTGAGCGTTACAGAGGACCCACAGGTTTCAATCCACGTGCTACCAGCTCTTTGCTGGGGACCATTGCCTCTTGTGCCTGATGGAAAGCAGGGTTGGAAGGCCTACAAGGGAACTAAGTCGCAGAAGTGTTAAACCAGTGTGGTGGAGGTGCTGTCCAGGCAGAGGCAGAAATCGTGGTCAGATCCTGAGGAAGAGCAAGATGCGTTCAACCGGTGAGTCTTGGAATTCAGCCAGAACCTCCCTGTGACTCTGGTTCCCAAGCTCAAGAGGGACCAAGTCCAAGATCAGGAAGTTGTGCACATCATCAGTCAGGAAGAAGCCATATTTGAAAGGGACTCTGGTGCCCCCTTTTCCTTCTTCCCCTGATTCCACGAAGCCCGTTTTTAAAAATATTGCAAAGAGAGTGGCTATTTCCTCTCAAAGCCCCATGTTCAGAAAAATACTAGCATGCACTTTTGAAAAAGCGTTGCTCTATTCCCAGCCAAGACAAGCGCTTATTTATTTATTCATTTTGAACAACTGGTAATGATTTATTTTTCAATGAATGAATGGATTCATGAATAAACAATTCAATGAATGAATTGTTTAGAGAAATGTAAATGAATAATGTTTGTTCTTTCACATACAATTTGGGATAGCTAAATCTCCAGCCATATATTGTTAAAACTTTAAAAAAGAAAAGCAACCAGTGAGTGAGCTTGCCAGACATGTGATACACATTTGTGTTATAATGCAGGACATACCCATAGGATCTTACCAGATGCATCTGCTGCAGAAGAAAAAGCAAGGGTTGGAACTCAACTGATTCTAGCAGTGCCCCTGACACTGAAGATCAAAAACAAAGTCTCCAATTATGTAACAAGTATGTTAACATTCTCAGTGTGTTTGCAATCTTTAAAAAGGCCTAACTTAGCGGGCACGGAGGCTCATGCCTGTAATCCCAGCATTTTGGGAGGCTGAGGCAGGCAGTTCACGAGGTCAGAAGTTTGAGACCAGCCTGACCAACATGGTGAAACCCCATCTCTACTGAAAATACAAAAATTAGCCTGGCGTGGTGACACACACCTGTAATCCCAGCTTCTCAGGAGGCTGAGGCAGAAGAATTGCTTGAACCCGGGAGGCGGAGGTTGCAGTGAGCTGAGATCACACTACTGCACTCCAGTTTGGTAACAGAGTGAGACTCCGTCTTGAAAAAAACTAAAAAGGCCTATCTTTTTACTTTTCATTTTCTTCCTCTCATGGTTCTTGTTCCACCATATCCTTTGGCTACTTACAAATAGTTCTGCTGATGCTAATATTTTCTAGGACATACTTAGGCCACTGTATGATTTTTTGGTTGTTCCACAGCGGGAGAAGAATGGTATTTGGAGGCTTCCATTTGACTATGGGCACTTGATGCTGCTGAAGTGTGTGCCTGATGACTGTTCTTAGTTTTTGTTCTTTGTTGGAACCTAAACCAGGATGATGCCACTCATTCCAAACATTCCAGATAACTCTGCATTCGTAGTAAACTTCTAAAATATGAGTAAGAGGTTATAAATTAAGCATTCTCTAAAATGTGTGCTAATGCTTCTCCCAAAGGAAAAAAAAATACTCTTAATTCCTGGTGAGACATTCTGAAGTTGCTCCAACATAAATGGCCTCCAGATTCTCTTTTAGCTCATTAATTACATGTTTTGTGGACTAGAGTAAAACTTGAACTGCAGTAAGCCTTCATGGCTATTCCTTGCAAGTACAGACCGTCTGATAGGAAGAATTTGCATAAAATGAGAACTCAAAGCAACGATCGAAATTGTCCCTGCTCCATGCAATGTCCTTCCCATGTCTAAAGGCATGAATGGAGGCTGGGTGCAGTGGCTCACGCCTGTAATCCCAGCACTTTTGGAGGCCGAGGTGGGTGGATTACTTGAGGTCACCAATATGGTGAAACCCCATCTCTACTAAAAATACAAAAATTAGCCTATAATCCCCGATACTTGGGAAGCTGAGGCAGGAGAACCGCCTGAACCCAGGAGGCAGAGGTTGCAGTGAGCTGAGATTGCACCATTGCGCTGCACCCTGGGCAACACATAACTAAATAATAAATAAATAAATAAATGGAATGTCAATAGTTGGTGTGTAAGCCATCTGTTTTCTTTAAGTTGCTTATGGCTTATAAGTATCCAAAATATAAGTATTGTAGAAAAATATAATACACAAGTCAACATTTACTATGTTTAAATAGTATAGATAATTAATTTTACCTTTCATCAGGCTTGTTATTAGAAACATGTATTTGGAGCCCCCATTATCACAGTGTGTTCATTAAGAAAGCACACAGACTGCTTTTCAATCTTTCTTTTGCTGGTTAGAGACCCATGTAATCTCAGGACAAAGCTCTCCAAAGTCCCTGAGCCTGACCTGGGTGGACATGGGTTCCCGGTGATGGCAGGCTCCTGAAGAGCCAGGAGGCTTTTGCTGGCCAGGGCTGAGCTGGTGGTTCTGGGCTGGGCCCCCTCCATGGAGACACAAAGTCAGACACTCCCATCCAGGAGATAAGGCCTGGCCCCATCACTAATACAAGATTCTTGCTAATACAAGATTCTGGCCCCATCACTAATACAAGATTCCTAATACAAGATTCTGCCCTTCCTAATACAAGATTCTGGACTGCAGGTACCTCTGGGATTTGACAAAGATGTGAGTTCTGTTTCTTTTCCCCTTCTACTTCCCGCTTTCAATATGGAGAAAGAGACAGAGCCTCATTTACATGTAACTATGATATGCACACATGCAGAGAGAAAGAGATTTATTTTAAGGAATTGGCTCACACATCTATGGGGACTGGCAAGTCCAGAATCTGTAGGGAAAGCTGGCAGGCTGGAAATTCAGGTAAGAGTCAACGTTGCAGTCAGTCTTGAATCTGAATTCCATGGGGCAGGAGACTAGAAACTCAGGTAGAGTTTCCATGTGACAGTTTTAAAGAAAATTCCTTCTTTCTCAGGAAACCTCAGTCTTTGCTTTTAAGGCCTTCTACTGATTGGATGAGGCCCACGCACATTATGAAGGGAAATATGCTTTACTCAAAGTCTACTGATTTCAATGTTTATCACATCTGGCCAGGTGCAATGGCTCACACCTGTAATCCCAGCACTTTGGGAGGCTGAGGTGGGTGGATCGCATGAGGTCAGGAGTTCGAGACCGGCCTGAACAACATGGTGGAACCCCATCTCTACTACAAATACAAAAAATCAGCCAGTGTGGTGGTGGGCATCTATAATCCTAGCCACTTGGGGGACTGAGGCAGGAGAATTGCTTGAACCTGGGAGGCGGAGATTGCAGTGAGCTGAAATCGTGCCATTACACTCCAGCCTGGGGGATAAGAATGAAACTGCGTCTCGAAAAAAAAAAAAAAAATGAGGGCCAAGCACAGTCGCTCACGCCTGTAATCCCAGCCCTCTCAGAGGCTAAGGCAGGTAGATCACCTGAGATCGGGAGTTCGAGACCAGCCTGAGCAACGTGAAGAAACCCTGTCTCTACTAAAAATACAAAAAATTACTCGGGTGTGGTGGCACATGCCTGTAATCCCAGCTACTGGAGAGGCTGAGGCAGGAGAATCGCTTGAGCCTGGGAGGCAGAGGTTGCAGTGAGCAGAGATCATACTATTGCACTCCAGCCTGGGCAACAAGAACGAAACTCCGTCTAAAAAAAAAAAAAAGTTCATCACATCTAAAAAAATACTTTCATAGTAACATGTAGGCTGATGTTTAACCAAACAACTGGGAACCACAGCTTGGCTAAGTTAACACAAAATTAAGCATCACAAGTACTGTACAGCCTTGGTAAACCTTTCTATGCCTTAAATTCTCATTTGGAAAATGAGGATAATGAACAGCACCTCCCTCATAAATCTGTGGTAAGGATTAAATGTTCAAAAACGTGTAACCTGCTTTGATCCAGTTTTCTCTGCCCCAAACTACTCTGTGTCTGGCATATTGGCACTCAAGTCGCACTAAGTGGTAACTGACTCAGCAGCTTGTAGACTGCATTTTTCTGCTTACCTCCTTTTTATTCTGAAGACAACCATCAGGTCCAAGGCTTCCAGTACTTTCTCTATGCAACTAGTCCATGCATACCAGGCCTGCTGATGAAGCTAATTTCACCACTACTTTCACACCTTCAGTTCCCCTGGGCCTGGCCCCACACCAGCCCCTAAAAATACCTGAGGCACATGCACTGAATTTAAAAGTGCAGCAGTAACCTCCGCCTCCCAGGTTCAAGCGATTCTCCTGCCTCAGCCTCCCAAGTAGCTGGGATAACAGGCGTGTACCACCATGCCTGGCTAATTTTGTATTTTTAGTTGAGATGGGGTTTCTCCATGTTGGTCAGGCTGGTCTCGAACTCCTGACCTCAGGTGACCTGCCCACCCCAGCCTCCCAAGGTGCTGGGATTACAGGCATGAGCCACTGTGTCTGGCCTTGACAGTATGGTATTTTTAAACACCTAGAGTGTCAGCTCTTAAATATGCCTCATGAGAAGAGCAAGAATATGGATATGCCAAAAAAACAATTTATACTTGGGTTGTGAGTCAATGAATATTTTTCTCCTTAATGGGTTTTGCCATAGTAACCTCAAAATCAACTGTGACTCCACCGGCTGTCAAGGACGTGTGAACTGCATACACATCTGCTGTGGTGAAGCCCTCCTTGTGACCTCGGGGTGGGACCACGTGTTTTCCCAAATCCTTGAGCTCAGCATTGGAGGATGAGGTGGGATAGAATACCACATGACATGTCACAAAAGCCAGGCTGGAAGGAAATCCCTGAGTGGCGCGTTCCCACTCAGCAGCTGAGACCGATTTCAGAAAATTTGCAGTGATCGCTTTGTGATTTTTCTGTCTCCATGTCATGAATGGCTAGAGAGAACAGAGTTAACTGGGAAACTGGGACACAGCAGACGTTTGCTTTTGAAACCTCCTTTCTCTGTTGTTTATTCAGCTGTCAAAACAGACAACCTTACTCGCTCACAGAAGCGTACGTTGAGAAATACAAGAGGAGATAGAAAAGCATAACCAATTCTGAGCTTCCTCAGGGGATAAACCCAATCTTTAAGAGCAGAGAATAAGTCGGAGAAGCTGCTGTACCTACCCACACACATCGCTGTGTACTCACCAAGGCGACAGTATCCGGGACCTCGGAGCCGCCAATGAGAAGCCCGCAGCAGCGGCCCTGAGGACAGCTGGTAGCTGCTGGAGACACAGGTGACACGCCACGTCCGGACAACGCTGCAGCCTGCAGGGGGAAGTCAAGCACACATTGTGGTTCGGCTCACAAACGTTTAATGCGTCAGAAAGGGAATCACGAGGGAGAAGTGGAAAGAAATGCTGATCATATGTTTATTATACCTAGAATTTTTCACTCCCTGGTATCACGAAGCCCAACTCCCCAAAATGGCAGGCTTGGAAACTGAGGCTCTGAGCTGAAATGACTTGCTCCAGGCCCCGTGTTCCGTGACTTTTCCAAAGCCTGTGGCCTCCAATGACCTGGTGCATCTCACCCACAGGGTGCATGTCCCCAGACACAAACCTGAGATGGGCGGGCCTGGTTTTTAAGCTTAAGGATGAAAACACAGGCCTCCCACCTACCCCTACCCACCGGGTTCTCCGCCTTGGATAGGAAATGGCCAAACCACCACCAACCTGACTCAGCCCATATGAGCATGGTCATCACGGCAATAACATATGTAGGATCCAGGCTCTTTAGTTGACTAAATCCTTGGGAATCTTATTTTCAAGCTCCCCTCGTCCTCCATTGAACAGACCTGGGCAAATGGGATGGGAGCCTCCTCTGTTTCCAGATACCCTTCCACTGGCTTCTGTTTTCATGCTTATCAGAATTGGTCATTTTTGTTTCATTCCTCACCCTCTTCCAGCAGCCCTCACCCTCCACCTCCTTCTGCCCCCACATACACAGAAAAGGGGAAGGAACCTTTTCAATCCACTTTTAACTCCTGAGACTAGCACAGCCTGGAATGAAGCTCTCTGGTTATCCTGCAGTTGAGCAGAGGTGAAAGTCATGCTGGCCTCAGACTGTGCTCTAAAGGGATCAATTCTCTGTCCCAAACCCGGAGCCTCCAAGCACTGGATTGGACTTCCTCGCTTCGCATTCCTTCTTGAACCTATTCTGTATCCCACTCTCTCTTGTTGAGGTTGCCAGTGAGAACCTTCTTGGTTCTCAAGTTTCGGCTTTTCATTAATATTTCTCTTGGGTTCCGAGGCCCATACTTCCCTGTGTCCCTCCTTGCTCTCCTGCCCAGTTTTTCCTCTCCTTTTCTGAATCCTGGATCCTGTATCCTTATGCTGCTACAGGTCCCCAGGCCTTGGACATTGCATGATCTCCGTATGCTTTCCCGATGATATCATGGGCCTCTACCTTATAAGTACCATATTTGCATGTCCAGCCTGACCCCTCCCTGAACCCCAGACCCTCCAATTCACTGCTTATTCACAGAAGCCACTTGTAGTCTAACAGGCAGCCCCAACAGCACATGCACAACCAATGCCTGTAATTCCAGCCCTTTGGGAGGCTGAGGTGGGTGGATCACCTGAGGTCAGGAGTTCAAGACCAGCCTGGCCAACATGGGGAAACCCGGTCTCTACTAAGAATAGAAAAAATCAGCTGAACATGGTGGCAGGCGCCTGTAATTCCAGCTACTCAGAAGGCTGAGGCAGGAGAATTGCTTGAACCCGGGAAGCAGAGGTTACAGTGAGCAGAGATCACGCCCTTACACTCCAGCCTGGGCAACAAGAATGAGACACCATCTCAAAAAAAAAACAAAACAAAAACTTAGAACTACCTAGCACCCCGCCAAACCTACTACTTGCTCAGGTCTTAGCAAATGGTCATTCTGTTCAAAGACTTGAATCATTCTCCACTCTTCTCTTTCCTTCACCCCACATCCCGGCCACCGGTATCCCTGCCAGCTCCATCTTCAAACTGTGTTCAGGATCTTACCAGTCCTCACCACATTGTCTTCCTCTGAGTCACTGCCGGGACCCTGGATTCCCTCTTATCCCTGCACCACCATCACCCCCTCACCGCCCCCCCAACCTCCTATAGACACATCAGCCTTCTCTTGGTTCTGGTTGCATGCTCTCTTTCTGATGGTCACATATCGTTCAGAGAGGTTTTTCTTACCACCCTTTCTAAAACTGTGCCAACCCCACTCCAGCGCCCTCTATCTCTTGCCCTGCTTTTTCTTTATAGCATTTATCACTCTTGAACATGTTTTTTATTTTTTTGTTGTTGTTTTTGCTCTTAATGTGCTCTTTGTCTATTTTCTCAGAGTAAAATGCAACCTCCATGATGATAGTGACTTTGTGTTATTCGCTGGTATGTTCCTAGGACTCCTAGCTCCCAGCAGCGCCTAGAACATAACGGTCTTTAGTAAATATTTCTAAATAAATGAATAAAATATTGGACTGAGGTTTAATAAAATACATCAAAATACCAGTTTTCCCACTGATATAGAGATCAGATTTAGCAAAGTATGGCAGTGGACCAAATCCAGCCTGCAGCCTGAAAATTATAGAACACAACCCCCTCCATTCATTTACATATAGTCCGTGGTTGTTTCCACGCTAGCCACCATGGTTGAATAGCTGTGACAGACTGCATGGCCCCCAAAGAATAAAATATTTTCTATCTTGCTCTCTACAGAAAAAAATTTGCCAGCCTCTTGTATAGATATACTTCCTACCTCTTCTTATGGTTTAACAATTAATAAAACAGAGCCAGGCACAGTAGCTCACGCCTGTATTCCCTGCACTTTGGGAGGTGGAGGTGGGCAGATCACAAGGTCAGGAGATCAAGACCATCCTGGCTAACATGGTAAAACCCCATCTCTGCTAAAAATAGAAAAAATTAGCTGGGCGTGGTGGCGCGTGCCTATAATCCCAGCTACTTGGGAGACTGAGACAGAGGAATTGCTTGAACCTGGGAGGTGGAGATTGCAGTGAGCCAAGATTGCGCCACTGTCCTCCAGCCTGGGAAACAGAGTGAGAGAGACTGTCTCAAAAAAAAAAAAAAATGTAGTAAAATAATGAATGTATTAAACAATTATTGCATAGTTAATCCATTAATACATACGTATTGAAAAAAATAAAATTGTGCAGAACTGTGTAGTGTACAAAGCGAAAGCCCTCTTTCCACTGCCACTGTCCCAGCCCTCTCGAGGAGGTAGCTTGCTAGCATCTGGATTACTTCCTGGCCTTTTTGAAGCATTTCCACACAAACCTCTGTACCTCTTGAGTGCAAATTAGTTTTGTTTTTGTTTATTTTTTAAATTGGCAAATAAAAATGGTATATATTTGTGGTGTACAACATGATGTTTTGATATATGTAGACACTGTGGAATGGCTAAATCAGGTTAATTAACATATGCATCACTTCATATACTTATCATTCAAATGAGTTTTGTTATCAACATTTTGCTAGACTTGGAAGGAGAAGGAAAACTTTCCATCTGTTCCTGTGCTCTGACAGTTTGAATAATGGGAATCACATGTTCCTTGAAGGTTCACTAGCATCCCCTATAACACTAACACCACCTGAATCTGGGGCCTGTGCCAGGGCTGGATTGCTGACTACCTTTTCAATTTCTTCAACAGAACCAGCAAGAATCTGGGTCTTCGGACTCTTTCGTTAATTGTAGTAATTTACATTTTTATAAAAACACTCATTTCTTACATACTTTCAAACTTATTTCTATATAGTTGATTACAAGTATTAAATCTTGTCCCTATTTGTAGTTATATTTCTTTTCTAATTCTTCCTTTTTTTTTTTCTGGGTCAGGTCTGCCAGTGGTTTGACAGTTGTATTAGCTATTTGCAAAGAACTCAATTTGGGGCTTATCACAATTTATTGTTTTCCCTGTTTGTTTGTTTATTAACTTCTGCTTCTATACCTTAAAATTTCCACTTTCTATGCTTTGTCTGCTAACATTTAGAGTTCACTTATTTTGCCTTCTCTTCTTATGTGTTTTGGCCACACCCTACTGGCTTTACCACACTGAGCCCTTGTTCCCATATAAACTGTAGGCAATGGCAACCATGGTTACCTGGTTTACGCATAAATAACAGAATGTCTCTCTGTTTTGTTTTGTTTTTGTCTTCAAATACATATAACTTTTTCTTTCTTTCTTTTTTTTTTTTTGATTGTGGAGATTCTTTTCTTTGCTATTTCTAATTTCCGGTTTTATTGCATGGCAGTTAGAAAATTAGCTTGAATGTTTTCCACTTTTTGAAATTCTTTGAGATGTTCTGGTTTATTACCATGTTAACTTTTGTAGATAGTATATGTGTACTTAAAAAGTGTGTGTATTCTACGCTGAGTTCAAAATTCTGTATATTACTATTGAATCAACCCTGTGATCCAAATATCTAAAACTGCCTTCTGTCTATTGAATCAGTTCTTTTCTAAGAAAGCTACTAAATCCTCTCATTTTGACTGTTAACTTGTCAATTCCTTTTTCTTTATATGTTTTGATAGCATGTTGTTCAAGCACAAAGATTCATTGCTGTTCTACTGTCTTCATATTCTTATGTATAAATACGAAAACCTGTCCTATGTAATATTTTTGGGCTGGGCGCGGTGGCTCGTGCCTATAATCCCAGCACTTTGGGAGGCCAAGGCCGGTGGATCACGAGGTCAAGAGATGGAGACCACCTTGGCCAACGTGGTGAAACCCTGTCTCTACTAAAAAATGCCAAAATTAGCTGGGTGTGGTGGTACGCACCTGTAGTCCCAGCTATTCTGGAGGCTGAGGCAGGAGAATGGCTTCAACCGGGCAGGTGGAGATTGCAGTGAGCCGAGATCACATCACTGCACTCCAGCCTGGTGACAGAGAGAGACTCAGTCTCAAACAATAATTTTTTTAGCTTTAAATTCCGTTTGGTTTCACATTTCTCATCTTTCACTGATTTTGTAAACATGTGACTACCTTTGTCATTTAATTTTCAACCTTCCTGCATAATTTTATTTTAGAATACTTTTGTGAGTGTTAATGTAGTTATTTGTCTTATTTACTTATTTATTTATGTTTTTAGTGACAGGGTCTCCACTCTGTTGCATGTATTTATTTTTGGCATGTCCGATGGCCCGTTAGTGATACTAATAGTGATAGAAACATAACTAACCGGTATTGGATCCTACTCCATGCAGGCACTCTCCTGAGCACTTTACCCATGTTACTTTACACAGTGCTCAGACTTGTCCTGTAGGGAGTTCTTCTGCTTGTCCCCAGTTAACAGCTGAAGAAACTGAGGATTTGAGTGGTTTCATGATCAGAAAGCCAATAAAGGATTGGGCAAGATTTGAACCCAAGTACTCTGCGAGCCACTACACATTGATCATATTAATTATAATTGCTGACACCTTCTAGATCAAACCTAGATTCTTAGGTTTACACATGCCAAACAAATCAGTGTCACTTCTGTAAAATAATACTTGAAGCAAGAAAAAAATATAGAGATTCACACTGAATCTTGTCTATGTTTAAACTAGACTTAGACCTGTAAGTGTGAAAATGTGCTTATAATTACAAGTATTGGTTACCATAGCCTTGTAGTATAGTTTAAAGTCAGGTAATGTGATGCTTCCAGCTTTGTTCTTTTTGCTTAAGATTGCTTTGGCTACTCAGGTTCTTTTCGGGTTCCGTATCGATTTTAGGATTTTGTTAAAATTTTATGAAAAATGACATTGGTAATTGATATGATTTGGATCTGTGTCCCCACCAAATCTCATGTGGAATTGTAATCCCCAGGGTTGGAGGTGGGGCCTGGTGGGAGGTGATTGGATCATGGGGGAAGTTTCTCATCAATGGTTTAGTACCATGCCCCTTTGGTACTTTACCGTGTTTGTTTAAAAGGGTGTAGCACCTCGTCTGTCTCTCTCTTGCTCCTGCTCCCACCATGTGAGACGCTTCACTCTCCCTTTGCCTTCCACTGTGATTGTAAGTTTCCTGAAGACTCCCCAGAAGCGGAGCAGATGCCAGAATCATGTCTCTCGCATAGCGAACAGAACTGTGAGCCAATTAAACCTTTTTTTAAAAAATTACCCAGTTTCAGTTATTTATTTGTAGCAATGCAAGAACAAACTAATACAGTAGTTTCATGGGAACTGCATTGAATCTGTAGATTGATTTGTGCAGTACGAGCATTTAAACAGTATTGATTCTTCCAATCCAGGAGCATGGGATATTTTTCCATTTGTTTGTATCATCTACAATTTCTTTCATCAGTGTTTTGTAGTTCTTTTTGTAGAGATTTTTCACTTCCTTGGTTAAATATTTTCCTAGGTATTTTTTTCATAGCTATTGTAAATGGGACTGAGTTCTTTATTTGGTTCTCAGCCTCATTGTTTTTGGTGTATAGAAATGCTACTGAATTTTGTACCATTGATTTTGTATCCTGAAACTTTACTGAAGTAATTTATCAAGTCAAGGAAGAAAATATTTGCAGACTATGCATCCAACAAAGAACTAATATTCAGAATCTACAAGGAACTCAAACAACTGTACAAGAAATAAATAAATAACCCCATTAAAAAGTGGGCAAAGGACACGAATAAACATTTTTCAAAAAAATACATACAAGTGACCAAAAAACATATGGAACAATGTTCAACACCACTAACCATGAGAAAAATGCAAACCAAAACCACAAAGAGATAGCATCTTACAGCAGTCAGAACGGCTATGAAAAGTCAGAAAACAACAGATGTTGGCAAGTATATACTTACAAAGTGTCGGTGGAAATATAAATTAGTACAATTTCTATGGAAAACAGTATGGAGATTTGTCAAAGAAATAAATATTGCTATATTTGATATAGCAATTCCACTCCTGGATATCCACCCAAAGGAAAAGAAATCATTATATAAAAAAAAAGACACCTGCACTTGTATGTTCATTGCAGCACTATTCACAATAGCAAAGTCATGGCATAAACCATAGTGTCCATTAATGGATGACTGAATAAGGAAAATGTGGTGTGTTTATGTATATCCCGGAATACTTCTCAACCATTAAGAAAATGAAACCATGTCTTTTGTAGCAACATGGATGGAAATGGAGGCCATTATCTTCAGTGAAATAACACAGAAAGTCAAATAGTGCATGCTCTCACTTGTAAGTGGAGCTAAACAATGTGTACACATGGATGTTGAGACTAAAATAACAGACATTGGAGATTCCGAAAGGTAGGCAGATAAGAAGGGGCTCAGGAATGAGAAATTACCTAATGAGTATCATGTATAATAGTTGGGTAACAGTTGCAATAAAAGGCCCTGACTTCACCACTATGCAATATATCCATGTAACAAAACTTCACTTGTACCCCCTAAATCTATTTTTAAAACACAAAAAAGCATCCTCTCTAAATTTCCAGTGCTGTGCTACAGAATTACTCTCCATTTTATATCTCTTTGGTCCTTGAAATAGGATTTAAAGAGGGAGGAAGGGCAAATTCTCATGTTTAGTCAGTCGTCTTCAACTGGAAATCTTTTCTTTTTTTTTTTTTAACTCACTAATTATGGCTGTCATTAATTAAGATATCAAAAAGGAGTTGCTCTGTTTCCCTTCCTTTCCTCTGGACTATATCAGCTGAATTTCACCTTAGCAAACAGAAACCAAAACTCACACTCTTGTCATATGGTAGACAGGGACAGTGCCACTCCCCACAGCCATAGTGTCCTGAAAACTGCCAACATTGACTAGACAGCAGAGTGGCACTCTCACACATGTGTGGCCTATAAACTGAACACTCCAGGGGTTACGTCACCAGTGATGCTGAAAGGTAGGTTTCAAGTGCCCAAATTGTTCTCTTCACTTTTTTTTTTAAGTGGAGTCTCACTCTGTCACCCAGGCTGGAGTGCAGTGGCACGATCTCGGCTCACTGTAACCTGTATCTCCTGGGTTCAAGCAATTCTCCTATGTCAGCCTCCCAGGTAGCTGGTATTACAGGCGCCTGCCATCATGTCCGGCTAATTTTTGCATTTTTAGTAGAGATGGGGTTTCACCACGTTGGCCGGGCTGGTCTCGAACTCCTGAACTCAGTTAATCTGCCCACCTTGGCCTCCCAAAGTGCTGGGATTACAGGCGTGAGCCACTGCACCCAGCCTTCACATTTTCTTTTTAGATTTTAACTATTTTTAATGTTTAGATAAGCAGTGTATTCACTTGGTCCCAAAATCAATTAAATTTCAACAGGCACGTGCCACCATGCCCAGCAAATGTTTTTTTGGTATCTTTTGTAGAGAGAGGTTTTGCCATGTTTCCCAGGCTGATCTCAAACACCTGGGCTCAAGCGATCCATCTGCTTGGGTCTTCCAAAGTGCTGGGATTACAGATGTGAGCCACTGCACCTGGCCTTGTCTCATTTTAATGTCTCTCTGGGCCTGATAATTAAAAAGACTTGCATTTCTCAGATAAAAGTTATTTTCTTTTCTCAAAAGCATATGAACAGAGAGAAAAGAAAATGCATATGTGTTTTTGAAGATGAAATGATGTTCAACTCACTCATAACAAGTAATTTCACACTGAAACCACAATGGGATATAATTTTTCACCCACTAGACAGTAGTAAGAGGTGGGACCTTTAAGAGGTAATTAAGCCATGGGGGCTCCACCCTCATGGGTGGGATTCATGCTGTTATAAAAGAGTGAGTTCAGCCCCTTGCCCTCTCTCTTGCCCTCTGCCTTCCACCATGGGATGATGCAGCAAAAAGGCCTTTTTCAGATGCTGACCTCTCAATCTTGGAATTCCCAACCTCCAGAACCGTGGGTTAATACATTTCTATTTATTGCAAATTACTCATCTTGGTTTCTAGCAGCACAAATGGACTAAAACATACAGCAATGAAATTATTCTTTAGATGTGATTCGAGTTGCAAATACTTGCCAGTTTACTGTTTGTCTCTTGACTTTGCTTGGGGAGTGTTTTTACATGGGGATTTTTTTCTTTTTTATTTTATTTCTATTTGAATTGGTAGATTCAATTACTCTAAAATGAAAAAGCCATCTTCTTTGATGGCTCCCCAGTTTTATGTTGTATCTAGAAATGCTCTTCCCAGCATTTGATTCAAAACAAGTATTATTTATTCTAATATTTTATATCTTTCTTTACATTTAATTTTTTAATCAACTAGAATTTATTGTGGAATCAGGTATGAGATCTGAATTTAACTTTATATTTCTTTAGAGTTTTTCTTTCCATATTAACTTTAGAATCGGATTGTTTTGTTCTCCCCCAGAAAAGAAAGTCTTGTTGGGATATTTATTGGGATTGCACCAACTTTATTATTAACACGCTCTCCACCATGGATACTATTTTGGTCACGAATCTTCCTTTCCAAGACTACAGATTTCTACCTTATTTGACTTTTCTTTGTTTCCCCCAGGAGTGTTTTGAATTTTTATGTACATGAACAGTGAACCTAAGAATAATTTATTCCTTTTATTTATAGGCACCTAACAGTTTAGCATTAAGTGAAAGAAGTCAAGTGGCAAGCTAATTTGCTCATTTTTAAAAATGGGGCTACTTGGGAAAATATTTTAAATGGCATTTTTAGTGTTGGGATTTCAGGTGACATTTCTCATTTTTGTGTTTCTGTTTTCTTCATTTTCTGCCATGAATATTATTTGTATTATAATGAAAAGGTATATATAAAAAATTGATTGTGGGTTCAAACAAAATGGTATTGTGTCAACATTAAGCATGAAAGTACACTAAAGAAATATTTTGGTCTTGGTCTTGCTGCTATTTTACAAAAGCATTCACTATTTAAATACGGTAACATTTTCCCATCTTTTCATTTTAAGAAAATTAAAATTGAGTGTGAGAATTTCTCTCACATTCAATAAATGATATCACTATGTGGTATAAATCATATCACTATAATATTTGAAGGTTTTCTTTAAAGATTTGTTAATTCAGTAAGCAAAACAGGACAGACACATTATGAATTTTAAAAAATAACTTGAGCCTAAACATTAATATTTATTCTTCAGACCCTTTATTGTTGAGATATGATATTTACTAGATCAAATCTACCTTATTGTTGAGATATACATCTACTAGATATGACACCTACTAGATCAAACCTAGATTCTTAGGTTTACACATGCCAAACAAATCAGTGTCACTTCTGTAAAATAATAGTTGAAGCAAGAAAAAAATATAGAGATTCACACTGAATCTCATTTATGTTTAAACTAGACTTAGACCTGTAAGTATGAAAATGTGCTTATAATTACAAGTATTGGTAAAATGTGTGTAAGTGCCTTTTTGTATTTAAATTTGATCTAAAAGTGCCTACATTGCCTGTAACATTCTCAAATTTTCATAGGAGCAATAGTTCCTTCAAAAAAAATTCTTTTTGGCCAGGTGCTATGGCTCACGCCTGTAATCCCAGCACTTTGAGAGGTCAAGACGGCCGGATCACGAGATCAGTCAGGAGTTCAAGATCAGCCTGGCCAACATGGTGAAACCCCATTGCTACTAAAAATACAAAAAATTAGCCAGGTGTGATGGCGTGTGCCTGTAATCCCAGCTACTTGGGAGGGTGAGGCAGGAGAATCACTTGAACCCGGGAGGCGGAGGTTGTGGTGAGCCAAGATTGTGCCATTGCACTCCAGCCTGAGTGACAGAGTGAGACTCCATCTCAAAAAAAAAAAAAATTTATTTTCTCCACACTTCATAAATCTCATTAAAGACAATTGTTTTCCAATAACACCTACCATGCTAAAAGCATTTATTTTCCAGACTGCATTTACTGGAAGAAATGCACAAACTACAATTGTTCAGAATAGGAAAAATATAACATAGTGCTTAGCATCCTACGGCAGTACCCAAAACTATCCAAATTGCTGTAATTATTGAGAAAAAGGTAATCACAGTACTTGCTCAATATTTGAAAACACAATTGATTGAGAATCTGTATTGAACATATCTGAGTTCTGGGAACATTTTAAAATTTAATATTATCATATGAGCTACTAATACTTTGTTTACATTTTCTGTGTTAACTCACCCTTCTAACAGCTTACAGTTAAAGTGTTTGTCATAGACCATTGACCTGGCTTTGCTGGCTCGTGGCTACAGTAAACCACAATCCTCACTTAACACAAGGGTAGAGATACATCACCACTAGATGGTACTCCAAAGTAATTATTAAATTCCACATTATTTCAAGTTAGCATTGACAGGGATATTTTTTCTGAAACGAATAAATCACTCTTAATAGTCTTACCATTCCCATTAGCACCATCTACTCCTAACTTTAATTTCCTAAATCACCCCAGTGGGAAGAAATGACAGCCTTTGACGCATAACAAAATCTTTCACATAAAGTTTTTGAGGTTAAATAAAATGTGGCTTCTGGGAAGTGATATTAATTCCCCGGTTTCTTTCACAATTACCTTGAAGCTCAACAATATGTAAAGGAATGTAAATAATAGTTTTCATAGCCAAGTGAGCAATTAAAAGACAAAATAGCATGAACAAAACCAGTTTTGCCATTTTTCATGATATACATAGTTGACAGCATTAACTTTTGTTTATTTTTGTTAAGTCTTACATGGAAAGAATGTTTTTATAGATAGGGTGAATTTTGCCTTTATTGGTGTGGTTCAAGCAACCAGCTATGGTTAATACTCTGTTTAATCAAAGCGTAGCAGTCCCCAGCACCTTCTCTGATGAGCATTAATACTAGGCGGAGTCACCCAGAAAAACACAATGGCTTCACTTCAGAGAGTATTTGAAGAGAACTGCACTCTGTGCTGCTAAATCTTGCCACTTTTCACTGAAAAGAATCCACGCTAATCAAGTGTTTGATTCTGGTTTGTAATATGTAGATATTGTTCCTATCTGCTTTTGTGGTCAATTGGTAAGAATGGTAATTCTGCTGTGCGCGGTGGCATGTGACTGTAGTCTCAGCTACTCGGGAGGCTGAGGCTGGAGGATCGCTCGAGCCCAGGAGTTCTGGGCTATAGTGCACTATGCCGACTGGGTGTCCACACTAAGTTCGGCATCAATATGGTGACCTCCTGGGAGCGGGGGACCACCAGGTTGCCTAAGAAGGGGTGAACTGGCCCAGGTCGGAAACGGAGCAGGTCAAAACTCCAGTGCTGATCAGTAGTGGGATCCCGCCTGTGAATAGCCACTGCACTCCAGCATGGGCAACATAGGGAGACTCCATCTCTAACATATATATGTGTGTGTGTATATATATATATATATATATATACATATATATATATATATATATACATGAAATAAATAAATAAAAGAATGGTAATTCTCCAAGGCCTGAGTCAGCTCAGCTCACAGTAACTCCATTAGAAAAACTGTTTCCCCTTCAACCAACCCAGCATCTGAAAGATTCACATAGGTCAGAGAGCAAAAATAATACAGAGAAAAATCTGTGAATAGGAAATACATTGACTTGAAAAATCCCCAAATTAAATAACTGAAAAGTTATGTTTATGTTTATAAATCTTTTAATATTTCTTTTATGAAAGAACATGTTTGAGACATGGTTAATCATTTAGTTCAGTACTCTGAGAACTAAAGAATGCAGCCGATGTATAATAAGAAAATATTTCATTGTTGTCTAAACAAAAATTTGAAATAAAAATTTGAAACTTTGATGCTTACTGACCATCATAGTGCACAGTGCTGTGGGGAATGCAAAAATGTAAAAGGTAATTCTTACCCTCAGGAACACATGATCACACATCCTCATTAAAGAAGCCAAGCATGAATTGTTTAAAACAGTACAAGGCCCCATATGCCTAGATATCAGACTCAGTCAGCAATGGTTAGGGGTTTGGATAAAAGGAGGCTCTTTGTGAGCAAGCATAAAGAGAGACTTCCTGGAAACGACATGATTTGAGCAGCTCACAGATCGCTGGTTCTTGCCCTGGCTGTGTATTGGAATTGCAGCTGGAACATCAAAATTCACTGATGCCCCAGCCCTGCCGCAAGGGATTCTGATTTCGTTTATCTGGGTGCTCCCAGGTGAATCTAATGAACCACTGCCTTAGTGTTGGTCACATGTCTGGCTGATGGTCCAAGAATAGAGCTTAAGCCAGAACGTAAATCAACCACAGCGCTTAACCCAGTGTTTAGTTCTGCTGCCAATGGTCTCATCACATATCGTTAGCCATGAAAGAAGCACCTGGATGACTTCCCTTCCAGTGCTGGGTTCTCCACTCCTTGGGACCACACCTTGGGGCTGGTATGACTTTCCAATTATTCCACGTTTCCCCCTTTTCAATGCACTTTATGTTTGTAAGTAAAAAAAAAAATCAGTCTTCAGGCTGGGCACAGTGAATCATGTTGTAATCCCAGTAACTTGGGAGCCTGAGGCAGGAGGATCGCTTGGGCCCAAGAGCTCAAGACCAGCTTGAACAACATAGCAAGATCCCATCTCTAAAAATAAATGTAAAAAAAAAAAATTCCATCTTTAGCTTTATTCTTTCTGTATTTTGCAGCCTTGTCTGCCTGTGTGTGCCCTTTAGCATAGGACCTAGTGCAGAATATGTGCTCCATTTTTTGGCTCTTTATTGTAGAAATTTTCAAACATATACAAAATAAACAGAATAGAGTAATGAGCCCCTGTGTGCCAAATACCCAGCTTCAGCATTGTCAGCATTCTACCATTCCAGGGTCTTCTGTAGCTTCCCCCACTCCCCTGCCCTCACTCAACCATTAATATTTTTACAGTTTTACTGGAGGTAAAATTGACTTGAGCAGTTCACAGATCTCTGGTTCTTGCCCTGGCACATATGGCATATATCAAAATGCCATAATGACAAAGTAACAAAAGTTAACCGTATAATTTTTGTTTGTTTGTTTTTTTGAGATGGAGTCTCCCTGCGACGCCCAGGCTGGAGTGCAGTGGTGTGATCTCAGCTCACTGCAACCTCCACTTCCTGGGTTCAAGCGACTCTCCTGCCTTAGCCTCCCAAGTAGCTGGGATTACAGGCATGTGCCACCAAGCCTGGCTAATTTTTGTACTTTTAGTAGAGATGGAGTTTCACCATATTGGCCAGGCTGGTCTCAAACTCCTGACCTCAAGTGATCTACCCACCTCGGCCTCCCAATGTGCTGGGATTACAGGTGTGAGCCGCTGTACCCAGCCTTATTTTAACAAACACACACACCTCTGTAACTCACATCCCTATCACAATATAGTGGATTTCCATCACTCCAGAAAGTTCTTTCATGTCCCTTTCCAGGTAACTAACCAGGGGCATCTAGCATAACCTTTCTTTTTCCACTTAAATGAATTTTGCTTATTCTAAAATGTCATCTAGGTGGAGCACACAGTCTTTACTCTTTTTTTGTCCAGATTCTTTTGCTCCACATAATGTCTGTGAGGCTCATCCATTCATTAATAATAAATATTTTTGGTTGGGTGCAGTGGCTTATAAACTCAGCACTTTGGGAGGCTGAGGTGGGTAGGTCACTTAAGGCCAGGAGTTCGAGACCAGCCTGGCCAACATGGAGAAACCCCATCTCTACTAAAAATACAAAAATTAGCCAGGCATGGTGGCAAACACCTGTAGTCCCAGTTACTCAGGAGGCTGAGGCATAAGAATTGCTTGAACCTAGGAGGCAGAGGTTGCAGTGAGCCAAGACTACACGACTGCACTCCAGCCTGGGTGATGGAGTGAGATCCTGTCTCAAAAAAAAAAAAAAAAGAAGAAGAAGGAGGAGGAGAAAGAGAAGGAGAGGAAGTGGAATATGAGAAAGAAGAGGAGGAAGAAGAAAAGGAAGAGGAAGAGGAGAGGAAGAAGAAGGGGACGAAAGAAGAAGAGGAGGAGGAGGAGAGGGAGGAGAAGGAGAAGCAGCAGCAGGGTAGAAGAAGAAATATTTTTTAAAGTAAAGACTTTTAGACTAGAAAGTGGCAGTGGGAGCAGAGGGCTCACAGTAAAGAACAGATTGGGGGAGCAGGTTGGCATCAGTCTGTAGAAGCCCTTGGAAGTCAGGAAAAGGGAACTTTACTCTATTTTCCTGGCACCAAGTTAACAAACTCTGTAATTGCTGAGCAGGGCCTGGGAACTGATTATCTGCCACCATGTCCCACTCCCCCACTGCTTTCATGAGTCACCACTGTGCCACTGAGTGGCAGTGCCTGTTGCCAACACTACTTGGAGCTGGTGCATGCACATCCCCTCCTAAAGAGCTGGCATATCTGCAAGTGCCATCCCACGCCCCCTGGAAGGATGGGAAGAACAAGCTCAGAACTTGGCACATGCCTTTGAAAGACAGTTCACGCCTCCTTGAGGTGGTGGAGGCAACGGTCAGGAAGATCAGTCAGGGAGCCATGGGCCAGGGCTGGGTGCCAGGAGCAGTCAGGGACCTGATTTGGTAACTTTGGACCTGGCTCTCCATTGCTGGGGAATGGAATCAAGTCATCTTACAGGGCTGCCAAGGCTGTTTTGATTTGTGCGGGTGCAATGCAAGGACAGGAATGCCACAAACCAACTATCAAATGCAGCAGCAATAAGAAATTTGCTGACCAGATCAGTTTAGACATGCAGCAGATAGGTTCTGGAATAGAAATCCAGGTCAGGGACACAGAAGAATACAGTCTGAATCCAAGCCAAGTTGGAGAACACAGCAAGTCCAAGGCAAAAGAGTGACAGGAGTGTTGTTTTCCAGCAAAAAGCTAGAGCAGGATTAGACTGGAGAAGCAGTTGTCTGACAGGGGAAAGGGTGCCTGGAGTGATGCAGTGACCAATAGCTTCCTCCCTAAGTGGCCCATTACCTTCTCTCAAACTCCAGAAAAGCATACATTTTGAGGCCTTGGAAGGGTGGGAGAACTTTTAGGTGCCTTATGGTAACAGATAGGCTCAAATAGTTGGAAAGTGGGTGTATTAATTATCTGTTGCTGCATAACAAATCACACCAAAACTTAGTGGCTTAAAAAGCACATTTATTATCTCATAGTTTCTGTGGGTCAGGTATCCAGGCACAGTTGAGTTGGGTTATCCAGGTCAAGACTTCTCACAAGGCCACTGCTAGTAAAGAATCAAGAACCTCATCCTAGTATCTTGCAAAGAACTGAATCCTGCCCACAACTATGTGAATGAGGTTGAAAGTAAATCCTTTTCCTGTTGAACCTTCTGATGAGACCACAGCCCTGTCTGACATCTTGACTGTAGCAGACTCATTTGTTTTGCAGACATGTGCGATGAAGCTAAGCATCCATGTCCTGCACGTGGTCAAACTAGGATGCTTCCTAATCTATGTCCATAGGTTGCCTTCTTTCTAGAGCTCTCCCATGGCTCACATGGATTCTGGTTCTGATGCCATGTCATTAGCTCATACACCATAACTACAACTGAGTTTATCATCTGGGTCCTAAATGATTTCCATCCTCCTGCCCTATTTTGGTCGAGAGTACTTCTACTTCTCCAGTCCCCTAGCATGGTAGGCAGCTTCCAGCACGGCTCCCAGCAATCCCCATCTCCTTGTCTTCATGCCTTTATGTAGTTCTTTCTCCTTGTGTATGTGGGCTGGACTCAGTGACTTGGTTTTAATGAATAAAACACAGCAAGGGTGATGGATACCACTTTGGAAATTAGCTTATAAAAGACAGTGACTCCCATCTTTTTTAGACTCTTCTCACATGCTTGCTCTGACAAAGCAAGCTAGAGAGATTCACACGGCAAGAAGCTGAGTCCAGGAACCAATACCCCTCAGACGCCAAGGGACGACTGTTTTGTTATTGTCATTATTGTTGCTTTAAACAATTGTTCATCAGAAGAGGCCAAAGCTTCAGAGACCATTTTGGCTCTTTCCACTCCTTCTGTTTCCAGTAGAGATAATCCCTCTATCTTCTTCCCTGTGACTGTGAGATTCTCATCTTCTTCTCACTCTCTACACCGCACCCCTGGGTTCAGGCCTTGCTGTCCTCAGGCCAGGGGCACATCCAGCCCTCATGCTTGTCTCCACGTGCCCCTTCTTTTGCCATACCTCCCTTCCAAAACACTTCTTGTCACCTCTGTATAAGGCACAGTGTAAGGCCACTCTCTGTGTAAGGCACAGAGCTCTCAGCCCACCCTTGGGGCCTCCTACCGCCATCCCTTTGTCTTTCCTGACCAAGCCTCACCCCGCCAGTCCCATAGTCCCTCTGCCAGGCCCACTGCCCTGCTGATCTCTGCCTCGCGTCCTTCTCCCCTTGTGTGTGTGGAAGCTGTGCCCAGCTCCCCTGTCTCTGAGACCTCACATCCACCAAGATCATTGACTATTGACTTTCCTCAGCACTTTTGTACTTGATATTTCCATCCTTTCTTTCTGTCTTAAATATTGACTTGAAATCATTATCTAGTCATTTTTTAATCATAGATAACACTTACTGAAGACACAATTAATCTTCACAACTGCTGTGCAAAGTAGATGTGATGATTTCCACTTTATGACTGGGGAAACTGAAGTTCAAGGCCACACAGCTAATAAAAGTCACTGCCAATATCCAAACCCAGCCCCATATACTCTTTCCTACCCAGGGCTCCACTGACCTCTCCCATATTTGCTTGGAAAACACGTTGTTCTCCAAGTCTTCCAAATCCCCACAATAATTGGAGATTTTACTGCAGGGTGGAAAACAAAGTCATATGTGCAGATTTCTGACAGACACTACATTTCAGCCACAATTTATTAAATACTGACCAAGTTAAATGGACAGCAAGGTAAATTTATATTTAGTAAAAAAAAAAAAAAAAAAGTAAGGAAATTGTTTTATTTTTGGTAACACTTCATGTCCATATCAAATATAAAGGTTGAAAATTTTCCATTTCTGGTCAGTTAAGTCTGACTCTGTTCCATTAAATATCTACATTACATGAAGCACCATACTGTCTTAAGATTTATGCATTTACATGAATAGACTCCAGGGTGTAACACTTTAATCTATAAAAAGTACTAACTAAAAGTAACCGTTGCCATGGTAACTCACTGCATGCATTAGTAGCCTTCAAAGGCAAAGCACTTTTGGAAATGAGCATTTACTGGTGCCCCAGACTAACCAAAACTTGATGGAATGGATTTTAAATCACCGTTAACACTTGGAGCTTCATTCCTAGGTTTAAAGTAGATTACAACGCTTCCCTGAACATATACTATTTTTCACTTAAAGGAGAGTATTTCATTAGTGAGTGACTGCTGATTTTCTATACACATTTTGAGAAACTCAAAAAGATGGATTTTAAAGTGTATCGAGATGAGCAAGGTCCTAGAAGAGCTATGAACATTTGGCAATACAAGGGTGAGGGAGAATAGAGCACTTTCCCTGCATTAAGTCATTACACAAAGTCAGAGTGATAAGACAATTTGGTCCTGGCAGAGGAAACATAAAAAGATGGATGTAGCCTGCAAAAACCCAAAATTGGCTTCATGGACCTTGGACAGGCACAGGAAAGCAGGGGCACGCAAGATCTGTGGGGAGAAGTTGGATGTATAGATGAATGTGTTAGCAGCAACGATGGGGAAACCCCCTCACTAGATGGAGAGCATAGAGTTGGATCCCTACCTCACACTGTGTAACAAAGGCAAAGTCCTATTGGATTCATTACCCAAATATGAAAAGTAAATACACGACCCAGATACCAAAAGGTGAGGGGAAATGTCTCTGAGGCCTCAGAGAAGAGATTTCTTAAACAAGATCCCAAGTGCAAATGTTACAGGGCAAAATATGATGGACACAACCATATAAAAACTAAACATTTATGGTGTATTAGTCCATTCTCACACTGCTATAAAGAACTAACTGAGGGTAGGTAATTTATGAAGAAAAGAGATGTAATTGACTCATAGTCTTACAGGCTGTACAGAAAGCATGGCTCGGAGGCCTCAGGAAACTTACAATCATGGTAGAAAGTGAAGGAGAAGCAAGCACGTCTTACCATATATACTGCTAGTATATACCCAAAAGAAAGGAAATCAGTATATCGAAGAGCTATCTGCACTCCCATTTATTGAAGCATTATTCACAATAGCCAAGATTTGGAAGCAACCTAAGTGTCCATCAACAGGCAAATGGATAAAGAAAATGCGGTACACATACACAACAGAGTACTATTCAGCCATAAATAAGAATGAGATCCTGTCATTTACAACAACATGGATGGAACTGGGGGTCATTATGTTAAATGAAACAAGCCAGGCACAGACAGAAAGACAAACTTCACATGCTCTCATTCATTTGTGGGAGCTAAAAATTAAGACAATTGGCCGGGCACAGTGGCTCACGCCTATAATCTCAGCACTTTGGGAGGCCGAGGCGGGTGGATCACGAGGTCAAGTGTTCGGGACCAGCCTGACCAATATGGTGAAACGCTGTCTCTATTAAAAATACAAAAATTAGCCAGGTGTGGTGGCACATGCCTGTAATCCCAGCTACTCAGGAGGCTGAGGCAGGAGAATCACTTGAACCCTGGAGGTGGAGGTTGCAGTGAGCCAAGATGGCGCCACTGCACTCCAGCCTGGGTGACAGAGAGAGTCTATCTCAGAAAAAAAAAATAAGAAATTAAATTCACGGAGATAGTAGAATGATGGTTACCAGAGGCTGGGAAGGGTAGTGGGTGGAGGAGAGGGAGGATGGTTAATACCTACAAAAATATAGTTAGATAGAATGAATAAGATTTAGTATTTGATAGCACAACAGGGTGACTACAGTTAACAATCATTTATTGTACACACAAAAAATATCCAAAGTATGGCAAGTACTAGGGCCCAGATCTTGCAAAAAGAAAAAGAAAGGAAGAAAAAAACAAAGAAAAAAATAATCTAAAGTAGTATAATTGGAATTTTTGTACCATAAAGAAATGATAAATGCTTGAGATGATGGGTATGCCATGTCCCTGATGTGATTATTATGGATTGCATGCCTGTATCAGAATATCTCATGCACACCATAAATATATACACCTACTATGTACCAACAAAAATAAAAAATCAAATACAGTAAAAAGATGTGAGGCCAGGTACGGTGACTCAACCTGTCATCTCAGCACTTTGGGAGGCCAAGGCAGGTGGATCACTCTAGCTCAGGAGTTCACAACCAGCCTGGGCAACATGGCAAAACGTCATCTCTACAAAAAATACAAAAATTAGTCGGGTGTGGTGGTGCACCCCTGTGGTTTCAGCTACTCGGAAGGCTGAGGTGGGAGGATGGCTTGAGCCCTGAAGGCGGAGGTTTTAGTGAGCCATGATCACACCACTGCATTCCAGCCTGGGCAATAGAGCGAGACCCCTGTCCAAAATTTAAAAAAAGATTTGAGTTAAAATAAAATTCAAACCAGCTTCAGCCACCAAACTGTGGTCTTCAGCAAGTCTCTTCACTTCTATAAATCTCAGTTTCCTCATCTGCAGTGCAGATAGCTTTGAAAATTGTGTGAAAACATGAGTGTCTGTTTTCTTCTTGCATCAGATTTTCTTCCACTTTCCATTCCCTTTCTTAGACTGGTTCAGGATACTGAGTTCAATGACGCAATCTCAAAGTATAGAGGAAGAAGTCAGTCAGAGTGTTCATCACAGGCCCATTCCTGGGCACAAAGCAATTCTGATAGAATCTTCTAGGGGAGAAGCAAAGAAACGAGGCCTAGAGCAGAAAGGTGGGGCGGCCACCCCAGGGCCTTCCCTGGCCTTGCAGGCCACCGTGACCCCGGTCAGCTACTTCTGGTGGGCTCTGTTCAAGGTCCTCCACCTTCCTCCAGATCCGGGTTGTGGTAGTAATTGTGGCGACCTTCATTTTCCAAGCCTGACCTTCAAGGCCCTGGAGGTCATGGGGAGGTGAGAAAGAGAGAATCTTACCCCTCTTTCCAGGGCTTTCCTGAAATTCAACGGGAAAATAATGCTTTAAAGTCACCATAGAGCAGTAGTTTTAATGTGTTTAGTCTTCGGCTATGGGGAGAAAATTTCTTCTAAGAACTCTTGAAATATTTTTGCTCATCTTGTATCTTTGGATACAATTGTTTTCTTTTGTTTTGCTTTGTTTTTTTGAGACAGAGTCTTGCTCTGTCACCCAGCCTGGAGTGCTGTGGTGTGATCTCAGCTCACTGAAGCCTCCACCTCCCTGGTTCAAGTGAGTCTCCTGCCTCAGCCTTCCAAGTAGCTGGGATTACAGGTGTGCACCACCATGCCTGGCTAATTTTTGTATTATTTTTTTTTTTTTTAGTAGAGACAGGGTTTCACCATGTTGGCCAGGCTGGTCTCAAACTCCTGACCTCAGGTGATCCACCCGCTTTGGCCTCCCAAAGTGCTCAGATTGCAGACATGAGCCACTGTGCCCAACCTGGATACAATAATTTTCTGATTTTCTTTAGCATACAATGCAATGTAATGACACAGAGGTTGTTGATGCTCGGAGATTCAATAACGCACTCATAATGTAGTAAGTTTCCCCAGCCGCCTATTATTTGTCTGGAGATAAAAATAGGTAGAGGTTTCAAAGTCAGAGCAAAGAGCTGCTGATTGTATCTATTTAGTGTGTTATAATTAAAACTGTTGTGAATTCTGCAGCTTCAAATGCAGAGGTGGAGAAAACCTTTTTGCGGTTTGGTTCAAGTAAATTCGCACTTCCCAAATCCCATTTTGTGTTTTAGGATCTAAAAATGAACCTAAGATTAAAAACACAATGTACCACCACCACCTTGGTATGCCTGGCCCTGTGCAGAAACTGAAGGGGTGTGTGCGAAGCCCAGCAAATATCCAAATGACATTCATAAGCTCAGCTGAAGCTTTGCAGGGAAATTCTAAACCAAGGATGTTGTTATTCACACAGGCTTTTCTTCTCAACTTTTGATTGAGGTCAGCTCCCAGACCCCATCATCAACTCTACTCTCACCTTGGTGATTGAGTTCTTTTTTGATCAATTGAAGTATTTTAAGAAAAAAAGAAAAAAAGCACATTGCCAGTGAGAGCAGGTCACTAAAGGGGATTCTGTCTGTTTACCACCCAGAGTCTTTGGAGCTGGCTGGAGCCTTAGAGACAAGGGGGACATTTGCCCTTGGGGTGCCCTAGAATTGCAGCTCAAACTCCATCTTCAGAAATCTTCCACTGGGTAAGAGGGAGTGCCTCCTTTTCTCTCTGCCCCAGCGTAGTCCAGAGGTCGGCCCATTGGCTCCGAGGCACCAACTCTTGAGGACATGCTACAAGGATGTGGGCACAGTTGGAGGTTTAGCTGTGGCAGTCATGGCCACCACAGTGGACCCCGCAGGGGCTCTTCCTGCCTCTCTCCTGTGTCCTGACCTCCCAGTGCTTTCTGCTCCTGAGGGCAGAGTCGACACTTGGCATGCATCTGCGCATATGAATGCCTCCAGCCAGAGTGTCCAGTGGTTTGGGAGAAAATAACCTTGATATGTAAATAAAACTGACTCAAATTGTCCCATAGACATATTTTTTCTTTTGATAAATATAGAAATTCACCCTTCTAGTCTTAAAGCTTGAAACTTATATTTGTTTTATTTGAGTTCCTTTCTCAGGAAAGGACCTTCAAGCCTCTCCAAAAAAGTACCAAAGACCTGAAATTCACAGACCATCACATCAGACAATAAGATGTGGGACCTCTCATTCATTATGATTGCTTCCTTGCCCCTCCCTAGTTCCCATTTTCTTACACATGGTTACATTTCTTCCCTGCTATACAAACTCCTGGCTTTAGTCAGTCAGGGAGACGGATTTGAGACTGAGCTCCCATCTCCTCTGCTGCAGAACCTGATTGAATCCTTCTTCCTTGGCAATACTCGTCTCAGTCATTGGCTTTCTCTACCACAAGCCGAGGACCCAGAACAAACCCCCGGTGTTTTGGTAACAGAAACAAACTTGGGGCTGGATTCCAGTTCTGCCTCTTACAGGACATGTGTCCTTAAACGAGACTTTCCCCTCCATGTCTTCTTTTCCTCATTGGTGCAGTGAGCACATAGGCCCTGCCTGGCATAGTTACTCTCAATGAAACCTGAATGTGGGAGCACTGTTTGTACTGTAAAATGCTATATATCAGATAAATGGTTTTACTGTTGTAAACCAAAAGTCTTCAAGCCACACCAGACTTGGGTTTGAAATGGCTTCGCTGACTTGTGACCTCACCCTAAATTGCTAAAAAGTGACAACATCCCTCCTTCCTCTGCCTGAAAGGACAGCAGTCGAGCAAGCTTCAGGGTTGGCTTAATCCAGGGGCTCCAGTTTCTTCCAGGCCATGCCTCAAGTATCTGCCTCATCTTCACTTCCCCACGTGGTGGTGTCCAAAGGAGGCAAAAGAGACTTCTTCCACAGCTCTCTCAGGAGAGAAAAAAAATCTTTCCTGGAAAGCCCAGCAAACTTCTCAGCATGTCCACTGGCCTGAGTTGTATTTCGTGCCCCTTTCTGATGATCTCTGGCAAAGAGAATGGGTCATTCTTTAACCAACCACTTCCCCTGAGGCACATGGATTCCACGAAGCATGTTTGTGGGTAGGTAGGTAGGGAGACAGGGGGCAGTGCTAAGGAACTGCACAAACTCAGAGTTCTCTTAGAAAGGAAGCAGTGGTGAAGGGATAATATATGTACATAGAAGAGTCTGGGCAAAAACACGTATGTTCAGTGTATGACATGTTTTTGTTAAAAAACGAGGGGGTGATAAAGGGAAATATACAAATATACAAGGGAAATATACAAATATTTCATAAATACAAATATACATATTTGTGTACACATAAAATATATTTGGAAGGATAAACAAAGAAACTGTTGATATGGCTCATCTCATGGACAGGACCCGGATATCTGGAGACAGGGACAGGAGAGAAACCTTTCACTCTATACCCATTTATGCTTCTTAAATTTTAAACCATGTGAATATATTGCTAATTCAAAAATAATTAGTCAATTTTTTAAGTGGAATTCAGAAGCATGAAAGTGTGATGGAACGTAGGCATTATACATCTGGCCCCTGTCAAGGACTTTGTCGAGAATAAAGTGAATATGCTTTCTTATTCATCCTAAGGCCCAGTGGATAACTGTTAGCTCCAATATTCACACACACACACACACACACACACACACACACACACCCAACATTAATTTTCAAAGGCAATGCAGTCTGAATTCATGCTTAGGAAGGGAAATCATCTCTTACCTGGTTCATAATCTGAACTACAGTTTCTGCTTCCAATGGAGAATCTTGGTTTTTTTTCCATTCCAAACTTCTAAAACCCAGTGATCCTCAACCAAGGGTGATTTCACTCCCAAGGGGCATTTGACAATGTCTGAAAACACTTTTGGCTGTCAGAACTTGGGGGCATTTAGCGGATCAAGGCCAGGAATGCTGCTAAACATCCAACAGTGGACAGCACAGTGCCCCCAACAAAGAATTACCCAGCCCAAAATGTCAGTAGTGCCACCAATGGGAAATCCTGCTTTAAGACAAAAGGTACCAGAAAAGAGCAAAGGAATCAAGGCTTCAGTGGCCACCTAGTAAAACACCTGCCTTTGAAACGGTCACTTACCTTACTCTCAGCTGGCTAAAATTCTTACACATGAAGAAGGAAGCAACTATATCTCAACAAAGTTGGAAAAACAACAACAACAAATAAGCTTCAAAACAGTAAGCAGCAAACCCCAGGTTTGTTAGTGAATTCTATCAAACATTTAAGGAAGAAATAGACCAATTCTTTACAGTCCTCTCTAGAAAATGGAAACAGAGGGGATAGTTCCTAAATCATTCAATGCGGCCAGCATAACCCTAGTACAAAACCCAGACACAGGCATTACAAAGTATGAAAATCACAAACCAATGTTTATCACAGACATAGACACAACAGTTCGGACATGGTGGCTCACACCTGTCATCCCAGAATTTTGGGAGACCGAAGCAGGCAGACTGCTTGAGCCCAGAGGTTTGAGACCAGTCTGGACAACATGGCGACACCTCATCTCTACAAAAAATACTAAAGTTAGCCAGGCATGGTGGCACGTGCCTATAGTCCCAGCTATCCGGGAGACTGAGGTGGGAGGATCAACTGAGCCCAGAAGGCTGAGGCTGCAGCAGGCTCCAATCGCACCGCTACACTCTAGCCCAGGCGACAGTGCAAAACCCGTTCTCCAAAAAAAAAAAAAAAAAAAGAAAGAAAGAAAGAAAGAAAATTCTCAATAAAATATTAGCAAATCAACTCCAACAATGTATTATAAAATTATACACCAAAATCAAGTGACATTTATTCTAAGTATGCAAGTTTGGTTTGACCTTCAAATGTCAATGATTGTAATCTATCACATCAATGCTAAAGAAGAAAAACCATATGATCATCTAAATGGAACAAATGGGTACAGAAAATGCACTCAACAAATTCTAACATCCATTCATGATATTTAAAAAATCCTAGCAAACTAAGAACAGAGAAAAACTTCCTCAACTTGATTAAATGATATCTATGAATAACCTGCAACTAACATCATACTCAATACAGATAAAATGGATGTATTCTCCTAAAATTGAGAACAAGACAAGGATGTCACTTCACTAGTTATATTCATCATCTTATTAGAATTTCCAGCTAATGCAATAAGAAAAGAAAATAAAAAGTATAAAGATTGGGAAGGAAGAAATAAAACTCTTCTCAGATCACATGATTGCCTATGTGGAAAATCCATAGAATTGAAAGACGCACACACACTTCTGGAACTAGTAAGCAATTGTAACAAGGTTGCAGGAAACAAAGATAATATACAAAAGCTATACACTAGCAATAAATAAATAGAATTTGAAATTAGAAACACAATGCCATTACGTTAGCACTCCTCAAAACTAAATATTTAGCTACACATCTTTAAATACGTTAGATCTACATGAGATAATCTAAAATACTCTGAAGAAAGAAATCAAAAAATGAAATAAAGAGATACTTCATTTCTACAGCTAGGAAGACTCAATAGAGCCAAGATATAAGTGCTTCTCAACTTAACATATAGATTCAATACAATCCCAATTAAAATTTCAGCAAGTTATTTTTTGGATACTGACAAACTGATTTGAAAGTTTCTATACAGAGGCAAAAGACCAGAATAGCCAACACAATATTGAAGAAGAATAAAGTTGGAGGACTATTACCTGACTTCAAGACTTACTATAATGTTGCAGTAATCAAGACAGTATAGTATTGGTGAAAGAGTAAATAAATCGATAATGGAACAGAATAGAGAGCCCAGAAATAGTAGACCCACATATATACAGTCAACTCATCTTTGACAAAGGAGCAAAGGGAATTCAATGGAGAAGAAATCATCTTTTTTTTTTTTTTGACATAGAGTCTTGCTCTGTTGCCCAGGCTGGAGTGCAGTGGCACGATCTTGGCTCATGGCAACCTCTGCCTCCTGGGTTCAAGCCATTCTCCTGTCTCATCTCCGCAGTAGCTAGGATTACAGGCATGCACCACCACGCCCAGCTAATTTTTGTATTTTTAGTAGACAGGGTTTCACCATATTGTCCAGGCTGGTCTCTAACTCCTGACCTTGTGATCTGCCCACCTCAGCCTCCCAAAGTCCTGGGATTATCGCGTGAGCCACCATGCCCAGACATCTTTTTAACAAACTACACATCCAATAAAAAAAAAAAAGTACATCTAGACACAGATTTTATATTCTTCACAAAAATCACCTCAAAGTAAATCACAGGCCTAAATGTAAAATATAAAACTATAAAATTCCTAGGAGATAATGTAGGAGCAAACCTAGGTGACCTTGGGTATGGTAGTAACTCTTTAGTTAGAAAACAAAGGCATGATCCATGAAGGGAAAAATTAATAAGCTGGACTTCACTAAAATTACAAACTTCTACTTTGTGAAAGACACTACCAAGGGAATGAGAAACTGGGATAAAATATTTACAAAAGATACATTGAATACGGACTGTGTCTAAAATATACAAACAACTCTCAAAACTCAACAGTGAGAAAATGAACAACCTAATTTTTTAAACAGACAAAAGAGCTAAACAGATGCCTCATCTAAGAAGACATACAGACAGCAAATAGGCAATGAAAAATGCTCAACATAATATGTCATAGGGAACCTCAAATTAAAACAGCAATGAGCTACCACTACATACCTATTAGAATGGCGAAAATCCAAAACACTAGCAACATCAAATGACACCAAGTATGTGGAAAAATGGGAACTCTCTTTCATTGCTGGTGGGAATACAAAATGGTACAGATATTTTAGAAGACAGTTTGAGTTTCTTACAAAATTTAACATACTCTTACCATATGATCCAGCAATCATGCTACTTGGTATTTACCCAAATGAATTGAAAACATATGCATACACCAAAACCTGCACACAAATGTTTATAGCAGCTTTATTCATAATTGCCAAAACTTGGAGACAACCAAGATGTCCTTCAACAAGTGAAGGGATAAAAACTGTGGTATATTCATCTAATGGAATATTATTCAGTGATCAAGATAAATGGGCTGTCAATAGCTATTACAAAAGCATGACGGAACCTTAAATGTTATTGCTAAGTAAAAGAATCCAGTCTGAAAAGGCAACAATACTGTTTGACATTCTGGAAAATGCAAAATCATACACAGTAAAAAAAAAGAGCAGTAGTTGCCAGAAGCTCAGGGGGTGGGGAAGGGGAAGAAGGAATAGTTGTACAGAAGGCATTTGGGGGGTGGTAAAATGACTGTGTACAGTACTGTAATGGTGGATACATGACAATATGCATTTACCAAAACCCATAGTACTGCACACCACAAAGACTGATTTCCTAATGTAAACTATGTACTGAAATTTTTTTAATTAAGTATTCCTTTGTGTTTAACTACACTGTCTTAACATTTATTTTCTCTGATATTAGTACAGCGACTTCAGCTCTTGCAAAGCTATTGCTAGCACGAGATATCTTTACCATCCTTTCATCTCTAAAGTCTTTGAATCAAAGGCATGTCCCTTGTAAAGAACACAAGGTGGGTCTTGTTTTAAAAAATCCAGTCTTATAATCTCTGTCATTTGATTGGGGTGTCTAATCCATTCACATTTAATTTTATTTTTGTATGGTTGAAACTATATCTGCCATTTCAATATTTGTTTATCTGTCTCATGACGTTTCATTTTGTTCATCTCATGACTATTCCTTTTTATTGCTTTTCTTGTTATAAGCAGATACTTTCTAGTGTATGATTTTAATTCTTTTAATTTTTGATAGTTTTAATTTTAGTTCTTTTCTTAGGAGTTGCTTCATACCTGAAGCACTTAGGGAAGGCAGCGCTGGTATCCAAGCAGTCCGTTACCTTGTGGATGAAAACTGCTGTCTGCTGTCTCTTGCCTGCTGGAGCCACTGGCTTCTGCTCCAATCTTCCTTTCCAGGGACTGATTTTGCCTAGAGGACCTCCTAAATCCCAATTTGGCCTGTTCCTCAGGTTCCTACTTTCAATCTGAGCCTGATGGGCTTAGACTTCTTGACCTGGGGTCCTTTATGCATCACCAGCTATGACCCCAAGTCCTCTTGATCTTTGAGAATTCTTTCTGATCTGCCAGAAGCCAATGACTAAGCTTCTTTTTAAACACAGAAAGCAAGGGCCTGAATCAAATAGATTGGAAAGGTTCTTTCAAATTATTCTCTTATTGTTTTAAAATAGTACTGGAAAAAATGTCTCAACCCTTACTGTTCCTATGCATCATCTCATTAAATCTCTACAAAGTATTAGTTGTGTGCTTTAAATACCCTCATGCCTGATTTAAGAGAAATTATTACTGAAATTGTAACCCTGTTATGATGTGATTATTTAGTGTTAGATTTTTGTGCTATAAAACTACATAATATCTTAAATATGTTTTCTGATAGATCTAGGGCAGCAAATCCCTTCTGGATATTTTTCTCTGAAATTACACTGAAAGAAATAAACAGCTGTCAGGAGTATGAAGACTAAACCGTTAGACTGCTGACTCAGTGCTCTGGAAGTCACAATACGTCCTAGAATGCAAGTCACATGCCCTGACATTCAAGTACTCATTTTGTTTTGTGAGGGTCAACATAAATTAGCTGTGTGAGGTTGAAAGGAGGAAGATGCACAACTGTCAAATACAAATGCATGTACAATTGCCAGCATTCCAGCTGTCCAGGCATAGTCAAACATAACAGTTAATATTCAAAACATGGTTAATGCTTCCTTTTGGAATTGGGAAAGCCTATTCTTTTAATGGTTCTCTTTATCCACTGCAGCTACTGAATGATGTAATTATTTGTTGGTTTATCTTGTTTTCTCCTCAAGACTCTATAAAACAGTGGTAATGGAGAGAATAGTTTACAAATATTTAACCAGTGCCTTTTGTCCTTATGCCACATTTCCTTCCAGCCTCTTTCATCTCAAAGTCAAGTCAAGGGGTTAATTGCCTGGGGCCAACAGCAGATATGGTCTCTCTTTGGCAAGAGGCTAGGCTTGAAATCCATGTTTTGTGGATTTGGTGGATTCTTTCAGCTGCTCTTGGAATAGTCCAGGTATGCCTTGTAGCTTAAACCATCTCTTACAGTGGAGATGAAGGGAGTCCTTCCATGCATCTGCTGGACCTGCTGGGCCTCAGGGCTTTCTCTGATATGGTAGGAGGAAGACGTCTCAGAAGAAAGTAAAGAAAAGTCTACTTCAGCGTCTACAGGGTAGCGGATAAAAGAACAGCAGGAAGAGTGTGGTGTAGTGATCACGCTGATGTAAGTGCTGAGTATCCCTCAGGAAGCCCCAGCACGAAAAGGGTGACTGAGAGCCACTGGGTGGGCCCTAAGTCCATGGTGCTAGAGCGAAGCCAGGCTGAGTCAGGGCTGGAGGTGGTTGCATGTGTTAGATATAGTGAACCCCAAATTTCTCTTCAAAGAATTGGTATGTCAGTATGTTCAGCTCTCTTATTCTTTAATTCTCTATTTTAAAGTTTAGCTTCCTTGTAGTTTCAGTAAACAACTTCTTCCACCAGTTCTAATCAGTAGTTCACATCTGTTCCCCTGTCCCCTGCTCCATCCTGACTCATCCTGCTCACCTGCTCCTGTCACCTGCTTTGGTCACCTGCTTTGAGCCCTGGCTACCTGCTCTGACTTGCCCGTAACCATCCTTCCAGCCAAACTACTCACCCTACTACTCCGGCTCATATCCCTGCTCCGTTTAAAATAGCCGATCGAGATTAGTCTAGACTGTGCGGTCTAACCCTAGCCAATAGGGGAACTACACAGCAGTAGGGGCGACCTCCGTCAGGCATAAGTACCCCTTCCCCTCCTTGTCCAGGTGTGCACTTGCCATTGTTCCGTCTGCGGGCCGCACCCTTCTATAGAAGTAAATTGCCTTGCTGAAGAAATTTATATTCAATTGCCGCTTCTTTTGCTGCACTGAAAATTTTACTTATAACGCATGGGCAGCACCACAGGCACTTAAAGGGATCTTATCTGGCCATGCCCCACTAGAGTGGTTCCTGTGCTCACAGGTCCCACCATGAACCCTTCAGCCCCAGGCCTGTGCTCATAAGCAAGCAGGAAGCCCAGAAGCCGAGCAGCCAAGGGCATCCCTGACACCCAAAGCAATACCACCACATACAAGGACACCCAGACACATCCAAGCCGGGGCTGCACAGTGCCCACGGAGCAATTTAAAGTTTTGTGTATGTCTTTTTTTCCCTCGTTTTTAATTTCATTTGACACTTTGGTATAATAAAATATTGTATATGTCTAAAGTTTCAATCAGACATGCCATTTTGTTGGGTTCTGTTGGTTTGTTTGCTTTGTTTTTCTGCTAGTAATAGGAAGTACTTGAGGAAGGCAAGGAAGGATAAAAACAAACTAAGAAACGACACTTTCTCTGCACATCCAAATTGTGGCAAGGATTATTGCAGGTAAGTTCCAGGTGGACAGAAGGGACATTCACACACACACGAGCACACATCCATCTGCTGGGAGCCTCTGATTTGTGTAGTCGAAGTACAGAACTTAACAGAAGTGAGTGTCAAAGTAGGCCAAGGGAACATTCACAAATGTCTGACCAGCTCCTGGTTCTCAAACCAACATAGGCATCAGCACAGCTGATTCGCATTCAGGAGAAGACAGTGCTGCTGTGCCAGGGGCCCCTGAGCCATTACCCAGCTTTCTAGCTTTCCAGGAAGTCTTCACTAAAGAAGCATTCAACCTCCTCTAAGCTAACATTTTCATGTGCACATGTGATTATGATGCAGACATTATTTTACTTGTGTAACTAATTTTTTAATCAGACTAATAAAAAAAATTATCAGACTAAAGTTTTGCCTGTCTTTGGGGCTGTTGGAATGTAGTGAGACAATGAGATCAGTGACAGAACATCTCCTAAGGGGCACTGCATTGTGGTGAGGGGGCACTTGAAGTCTGGCACAGAGTATTTGCTCTCCTGGGGTGCCAGAGACATTTCCCATCTCCCATCTTCCTAGCAACCACCAAGACCAAGCACAAACAAACCCTTTCCAGAATGAATCACTATGACCCTGACAAACCCTTTTCAGAATTTCCTAACTCTTCGACTTAATGGAGTCTCAATGAAGCTAAACAATATTTTCTGGGTCGGGCACAGTGGCTCATGCCTGTAATCCCAGCACTTCGGGAGGCCAAGGCAGGCGAATCACAAGGTCAGGAGCTCAAGACCATCTGGCTAACATGGTGAAACCCCATCTCTACTACAATACAACAAATTAGCCAGGCATGGTGGCAGGTGCCTATAATCCCAGCTACTCTGGAGGCTGAGGCAGGAGAATTGCTTGAACACAGGAGGCGGAGGTTGCAGTGAGCCAAGATCGTGCCACTGCACTCCAGCCTGAGTGACGAAGTGAGACTCCATCTCAAAAACAAACACACAAATAATAATGGGTCTTGTTTTTTAAAATAAAAAAAAAGAAATGTGCATTTTTAGATACCAGCAGGTATCAAACAAAAAAACAAGGTTTTTCTTATATTATATTGAATATATTTAACACAATATCTATTATTTTGTCTTTTCCTCACAAGTTTCTCAAACAACAATGATGAAGGCCCCTTTTCTGCAACATTAGGTTAATGTGGGTTTTTCTTACCTTCAGGTTTCTTACTGCATCATCCTTTCTTCCGTATTTTAACTCATTCCTTTCTTCCCTATTTTATTTTTCGGATCTATATCTTTGTTTTTAGAAACATGGTCTTGCTCTGTTGCCCAAGCTGGAGTGCAATGGCATGATCACAGCTCATGGCAATCTCCAACTTCTGGGACCAAGCAATCATCTTGTCCCAGCCTTCTGAGTAGCTGGGACTACAGGCATGTGGCAACACACCCAGCTAATTAAAAAATGTTTTTTTGTGTAGAGACAGGCCCTTGCTATGTTGTCCAGGCTGGTCTTGAACTCCTGGCCTCAAGCAATCCTTCCACCTCAGCCTCCCAACACACTGGGATTACAGGTGTCAGCCATCATGCCCAGCCCCTATATCTATTTTTATCTCCACTCAGTTTCCAGAAGAATTTCTAATATGCTGATTGTAACATTCAACACTCTGCATTGGGATCAGGGGTCAGAGTTTGTTTGACATGATGGTCAGTAAATCTAGGGCTGTGGGATCCTTCCTTTTGTGGAAAAGAATCCAGTGGAAGGTTGATAGGCCCAGATGCCTTGGAGCTGTTGTCTTTGGCACTGGGCCAGCTGGTCATAGCCTGGTTTAGGAGTTTAGGAGGTGAGCACCAACAGCACTTGAACGTATCATCTCAAGGGGAACATTGGATGTTCGCTTTTACGATTTTTGATTCAAAATTTTGATGCATCCAAATTCTGTAGGGCTTCCTGGAGTCTTTTCTGTTGGGCTCATCTTTTGCTGGGGGAATTCATCAAGCTATGGAACCGCATGTGATACACTAGACAGAAGCCACTCTTCCCACTAGAGGATTCCAGGGGCAGTCAAAATTCTAAAGAGATGAGCTAAAATGCATGGGCCTGATCTGCTATTCCAGACAATTCACTCAAAGAGATGGCCAAAGAACTGATTGGCTGAGGTCTCAGGTATGGATGCAGCATCCATCTCCACTGGTGTAGCTTGGGTATCTGAGTGGGGCGGGGCAGGGGTCTCTCTTGGCATTTTGGGTGGGACAATTCTTTGTGCAGAACTCTCCCACACATTACCAGACATTGAGATACCAGTATCCACCCTCTACGTTTCTAAATGACCCATTGGAGATGGTGCCTCCTCCTCCAGTTGAGACACATTAGCTCTGGCTACCAAATATAAATGACCAATTTCACACCACTTTGTTTAGTTACAGTTTCCTGTTTGTGTCTTTACAGGAAAAGCTACATTTTAAAACTTTCAGTGAATCAGCAGCAATACTAGACCTAACTGAAATGATGCCAGTTTCCCCCTAGCTAGCTCTCAGCTCCTGACAGCCTTGCAACTGTGGCCCTCAGGCTGGCAGCATTGGTACTCCCTGCAACCTTGTTAGAAATGCAAAATCTTCAAAATCAGAAACTGTATTTTGACAAGATCCCCATTTGAATCCACATGCCCATTAAAGTTTCAGATGCAGGGGCTGAGCGCGGTGGCTCACGTCTGTAATCCCAACACTTTGGGATTTTGAGACCAGCCTGGCCAACGTGGTGAAACCCATTCTCTAATAAAAATACAAAACATTAGCCAGGTGTGGTGGTGCGCACCTGTAATCTTAGCTGCTCGAGAGGCTGAGGCAGGGGAATCACCTGAACCTAGGAGGCGGAGGTTGCAATGAGCCGAGATCACACCACTGCACTCCAACCTGGGCAACAGAATGAGACTCTGTCTCAAAAAAAAGTTTCAGGTGCAAAGGCTTTAGAGAACATCCTGGAAAATCTCAAGACAACTTAGTTGGTACAAACCCTTCTGATTTGCACTTTCCTTTTGTAATGAAAGTAGAGACTTCTATCAAAGCACCATCGTGTTCCAACAACATCAACTGGGCTGCATTATAACCATAAAAAGGTAAGAATATCAGTTGATCTTAATAGTTCCTAATAGTTATTCCTATCAGCCAGTCACAGTCAAGGCTTGGAGCTGTACCCAACTGCTTTCATTTCAGGGCAAAAACTGCAAGCATTGGCTCACGAGCTGTACTGCCTGGGGTTGCCCAACTTTCCCATGTGTCACTGTTGTTATTTTATTTTTAACCAGTTGTTCTTCCTAGTCTAAAGAAAACCCTGCTTGTAACACCCACCCACACCCATTTCCCATTATCTGCAGCAACAAAAATCCCAAAGGCCCAGGAATACAAATGTGCAAAAGGAAGAAATAAAGGGGGGATTGTGTCTCAGCGCTGCTGGCAGGACTCACCCAGTATAAAGGGCTGCTGTGCCAGCTGTGCTCACGGTCAGCTGACTGCTGGACTCCAAGCGTCGGAAGCTCTTGAACCTGCCTGCTCCTGTTTGCTACTGGAGCAACAGTGAACTCAGACCAATTAAAGGTTCAAAAGCTCCCTGTGCTAAGCCTGCCTGGGCCCTCGTGAACGTCACTTCTTTGTTGATTGTGCTGACTGAACTCACGTCTGCCCAGAAGTTAGCAAACAATTTGCAGGTTGTCAGCAAAGAAAAGGTGGGCAATCTTGGCCAGGCGCGGTGGCTGACACCTGTAATCCCAGCATTTTGGGAGGCCAAGGTGGGCGGATCACCTGAGGTCGAGAGTTCGAGAACAGCCTGACAAACATAGAGAAACCCCGTCTCTACTAAAAATACAAAATTAGCCAAGTGTGGTGGTGCATGCCTGCAATCCCAGCTATTTGGGAGGCTGAGGCAAGAGAATCACTTGAACCTGGGAGGCAGAGGTTGCGGTGAGGAGCCAAAATTGTGCCATTGCACTTCATCCTGGGCAACAGTAGCGAAACTCCGTCTCAAAAAAAAAAAAAAAAAAAAAAGGAAAAGAAAAGGTAGGCAATCTTATAATTCAATGTGGGGTTATCCTTTTTTACTTCAAATCCCAGATTTCAGGTTTCTGGCAAAGTAGATTATCAGACTTATTTAGGTGACCTATGGGCCGGGCATGGTGGCTCATGCCTATAATCCCAGCACTTTGGGAGGCTGAGGCAGGCAGATCACAAGATCAGGAGATCGAGACCAGCCGGGCCAACGTGGTGAAACCCTATCTCCACTGAAAACATGCAAAAATTAGCCAGGCATGGTGGCGTGCGCCTGTAATCCCAGCTACTTGGGAGGCTGAGGCAGGAGAATCACTTGAACCCAGCAGGTGGAGGTCGCAGTGAGCCAAGATCATGCCACTGCACGCCGGCCCAGGCAACAGAGCAAGTCTTCGTCTCAAAAAAAAAAAAAAAAAAAAAAGGCTTTTTTTTCCATTGTGGTAAAATATGCATAACATAAATTTACTGTTTTAACCATTTTAAGTGTGCAATTCAGGGATGTTTAGTACATGCACATTGTTGTACCACCTCCCACTATCCACTTTCAGAATCAGCTTTGAAAAAGATTTCTGCAATTCCCACAGTCTTGTATCTTTCATTATAAATTTAGGAAAATTATGTGGTTTTTTTTCACTTTTTTGTGTCCAACCAGAATACATTTGATTTATCTAATTTTGAAGGTCTTATAATACCATTTGCTCACTAAAGATGAAAAGTTAATGTAGGGAAATATCTGGAACTATCTTCAAACTAAATATAGGCAAAAGACTATTGTGTTAGGCCATTTTCATTGCTATAAAGGAATATCTGAGGCTGGGTCATTTCTAAAAAAAAAAGGGGGGGGGCGGGGTTTTGTTCAGGTTCTGCAGGCTGTACTAGCACAGCACCAGCATCTGCTCAGTTTCTGGTGAAGCCTCAGGAAGCTTCACATCAGGGCAGAAGGCAAAGTGAGAGCAGGTGGGGGTTACACAGTGAGAGAGGGAGTGAGAGAGAGAAGGAGGAGGTCCCAGTCTCTTTTAAACAACCGGATCTCATGTCAACCAATTGAACCAGAACTCACTCATCATCAAGGGGGCAGCACTGAGCCATTTATGATGGATCTGCTCCCATGATCCAACACATCCCACCAGGTCCACCTCCACTATTGGGGATTACTTTTCAACATGAGATTTAGAGGGGACAAATATCCAAAACATATCAACTACTTTATTTATTTCTTTATGTTTGAGACAGGATCTCATACCATTGCCCAGGCTGGAGTGCAGTGATGCAATCATGGCTTACTTCAGCCTTAACCTCCTGGGCTCAAGGGATCCTCCCACTTCAGCCTCCCACATATCAGGGAGCACAGGTGTGCACCACCACGCCCAGCTAATTTTTTTATTTTAATTTTGTGTAGAGACAGGGTGACACTATGTTACCCAGACTGGTCTCAAACTACTGGACTCAAGTGATCCTCCTGCCCTGACCTTCCGAAGTATTGCGATTACAGCCATGAATCACCACACCTGGCCAAAAGGACTATTTTCTATTCAGTAACAATCCACATTATTTCTTTATTATTACATATACACATTGTTTTCTACTATCAATAGCTTTCTTAATAAGTCTGAACCATCTAAGCAAGTATAATACAAATAGAAAAGTCATTAATTATATATGTGCTGTTCTTTATAAATTCAAAGCAATTGTTCCACTTATTTAATGTTTTAAAAACCACTATCCAACAATGAATATTTTTAAAGTTCTTAACTGTGTGGCGAGATAAACACTTTGCTTGTTTCATATGTCCTCAAATGTATTTCTATTTATAAAACTTAAACACACACATTTTAAGGCTGTCTGACTTTATCAAAAGGTTAGTCTTTGGAAGGAAAAGACCAAAATATTGGCACCAAAAAATTGCTGCCCAGATAATTGGGGGTTGTTATCTTAATAACATAAGTCATAATTAAGGCTATTTGTGGACCCTTGGTTGTGGGTTGATAAGGCTGTGATTAAGTTCTCATTTTTTAAAATTGGTCAGAGCTTTTCATTATTCTTATCTTTTTATAGCCACCTTCCCCAACCAGTAAAAGCCTCACTCTAGTTCTGGGTATAAGGCGGCTTGTTCCATAAGCACCATCCACAGGAGAAATGGTCCTCCAACCAGTCGTAGCTGCTTTAACACTTTGCTCTGATCAGACATAGTTGAAGAACCACTTCTCCTTGTGGATGATGCTTATGGAAGAAGGTACCTCAGGATGCAAAGGCATAAGAATAATACAGTGGACTTTGGGGATTCAGGGAGAAAAAGTGGGAAGGGGGTGAGAGATAAAAGACTACACATTGGGTGCAACATATACTGTTCGGATGATGGGTGCACCAAAAGCTCACAAATTACCACTAAAGTCTGGGCGCGGTGGCTCACTCCTGTAATCCCAGCACTTTGGGAGGCCGAAGCAGGTGGATCACCTGACGTCAGGAGTTCAAGACAAGCCTGACCAATGTGGTGAAACCCCATCTCTACTAAAAATACAAAAAATCAGCTGGGTGTGGTGACAGGTGCCTGTAATCCCAGCTACTTGGGAGGCTGTGGCAGGAGAATCGCTTGAACCTGGGAAGCGGATGTTGCAGTGATGCAGTGAGCTGAGATCATGCCACTGCACTCCAACCCAGGCAGCAGTGTGAGACTCTATCACAAAAACAAAACAAAACAAAACAAAAAACACTAAGGAACTTACTCTTACTCATATAATCAAATATCACTTGTTCCTCCAAAACCTATGCAAATAAAAAAATTTTTTTTTAAAAAAAAGAAGGTGCCTTGGACCCATAGTTTTCATTTTGGCACAGAAAAATCAAACAAAGAGCCTGTTGTAGCTGGGCATTTTTTGTCACTTATAAGAATAAACTTTGCTTTCAGCTTTTCTCACAATTTACGTATTACTTTTCCCCATCGCCCAGTGAATACTAACCATAGAGGACATGACATATGGACAATTATTTAGGTAAACAGTGACTATGTTATGAAAAAGTTAGGATAAGTTCCAAGCACTGGGTTCCCACAAGATCAAACCAAATGGTTAAGCCAGAGGAATGTTTAACTTGCTCGTTTGTACCATCAGATATTTTAAAACTTTCAATAATCTATGACATACTTTTCTTTCTTCTTAAACATCCTATTCTGGGCAAAATTTATTCTATGGATTGTATGCATTATACATAAACACATGTTTCTGGGAAATCATGACTTTACCTGATAGACAAGTGAAGTTGGAAAGTGTTGAGTCTTGAATCAAGAAGAGTATCTGAAAATATTTAAATCTAAATGAATGCCATATTCAGAAGGGAGCAGCTTTCTTTCAGTGGCCTCAGAGGGCAGATATCTGACCATGGGAGGAGTTACAGAAAGGCAGCATTGAACTTCACAAATGGAATATTGTTCTAGACTTTAGAGTTAGTCCACTGTGGAACAGGTCTCCTTAGGAGGCAGTTTGTCTCTCAAAGTGAGCAAGCAAAGACCAAACCACTGTAGATGAGAATCCTGTAAAAGCAGGCTTGTATCAATTATTCATTGCTTTAACTCTCTCTGACCTCAGTTTGCTTACACAGCCAGGGAGCTAAAGGCGTAGCTTGAACTTCGGGTTTGCTGCTAGACTATGAAATAGGGATGGCCTCACGGAGTATTTCAGTTCATGAATGTTTGCCTCTTGCTGAGAGGTGGGTCTTTTCTAAAAATGGTCACCCCAATCCATCCTATACTGCATGCTCTTTTGTGATGTATTATTCCCAACAAAGAAATGAATTACCTTTCCCCTCCCATTGAATATAGATTGGCTTCATGACTTTCTTTAACTAACACAAAGCACTGGCAGTGGCATTGTGACTTTTGGGTCTAGGCCATAAGAGGCCCAGCAGCTTCTGTCTCTGCTGTGTTGGAAGCCAACCAGTGTGTAAAGAAGTCCAAGGTGTTCTGTTGGAGACGCTGTATGGAAAGAAATAGGGCCTGGCTGATGAGAGGCCACAGACAGGAGAATCAAGGTGTCCGAGCCGGCCGACAGCTTGGATATTCCGCAGTTAGCCATGCTGGAGCTGATATGAGCTGTTGCCATCAGCCCTCACCCAAATTCCTGATCCACAGAATTGTGAGCAATAAAATGGATATTGATTTAAGCCACTAAGTGCTGGGCTGGTTTATGACACAGCAGTAGATAATTGAAGCAGAAATTGCTATCTGGAAGCGGGATGCTTCCATAACCAAACCCTAAAGCATTTGTCATTGGCTCTGATATTGGGAGGGAGCAGAGGCTGGAAGGACAGTGAGGAAACTGTCAGGAAGCCTGCAGTAGCAGGGAGAACATTGCTATTGGAAGCTCAACAAAAGATGTCCTGTGTTACACAGTCGTGACATTTTTGGCCACGTTGTCACCTGTAACATCATGAAAGACAGAAATAAAAAGCAGCGAATGAACTTGATCTGAATAAGGAGATTTCTGGGTAAAATACTGAAAGTACAATTGAGTTCTTTTACCTGCATTGATAAAGTGCAGGAAGAAAAAGATGAATGGAAAGAAATAACTGTTTATGTTTTAGGTAGCAGTAAGAAGAAACAGAGGGCCCAGGACAGCTTCTCCGACCCGCAAAACATTCTCAAAGTAAGAAATGGTCAAGGTAAGTAAACATTAAATCAAAGGTTTGCCTATAAAATCCCATATTATTATTTTTTTAATGTGGCAAAATGTCTATCCTTTTTTTTTTTTTTTTTGAGATGGAGTCTCACTCTGTTGCCCAGGCTGGAGTGCAGTAGCGTGATCTCGGCTCACTACAACCTTCGCCTCCTGAGTTCAAGAGATTGTCCTGCCTTAGCCTCCTGAGCAGCTGGGATTATAGGCATGTGCCACCATGCCCAGCTAATTTTTGTATTTTTAGTAGAGATGGGGTTTTGCCATGTTGGCCAGGCTGGTTTTGAACCCGTGACCTTAGGTGATCCACTTGCCTGAGCCTCCCAATGTGTTGGGATTACAGGCATGAGCCACCTCGCCCAGCCGAGATTCCTTATTAAAACTTTTATAACATTTAAGGCAGCACATAATAGACTTTCTCAACTAGACAGCTGGACTTTTAAGAATCTCAAGGGCATTTTACCACAGCAGCCTCACATGTGGCCCAAAATACAGAAAAGCTCACCTTAGAAAAAATTATGGATATAGTCCTTTTGGCATGGTGTGATCCTCAATAAGACCAAACAGGAATCAGAACTTTTTTTTTTTTTTTGAGACGGAGTCTTGCTCTTTCGCCCAGGCTGGAATGCAATGGTGCGGTCTCGGCTCACTGCAACCTCCGCCTCCTGGGTTCAAGCGCTTCTCCTGTCTCAGTCTCCCTAGTAGCTGGGATTACAGGCGCCCATCACCACGCCTGGCTAATTTTTGTATTTTTAGTAGTGATGGGATTTCACCATGTTGATTAGACTGGTCTCAAACTCCTGACCTCGTGATCTACCCACCACGGCCTCCCAAAGTGTTAGGATTACAGGTGTGAGCCACTGTGCCCAGCAGAACATTGTTTTTATTTTTAAAATGTGTATACATTTATGCGGCACAATTTTGTTACATTAATACATTGCATAATGGTGAAGTTGGAGCTTTTAGGATATGCACCACCCAAATATCGTATGTTGTGCCCATTATGTGATTTATCATCCTCTCCCCCTACCTTACCACCCTTCCTAGTTTCCACTGTCTACCATCCCATGCTGGATATCCGTGTTTACTCACTGGTTAGCTCCCACTTATGAATGAAAACAGGCAGGTGACTTTCTGTTTCTGAATTGTTTCACTTAAGATAATGGCTTCCAGTTCCATCCACATTGCTGTAAAGGACATAGTTTCATTTTTTAAAATGGCTGAATAGCATTCCATTGTGTGGATAGACAAATAATATTTTCTTTTTCCAATCATTTGTTGATGGACACTTGGGCTGATATCTTTACTATTGTGAAGAGTGCTGTGAAAAACATGGGTCAGGTATCTTCTTTAATAAAATGATTTATTTTAGAAGTGTAGATACCCAGTAGTGAAACTACTGGATCGAATTGTTGTTTTATTTTTACTTCTTTTTTTTTTTTTTTTTTTTGAGACAGAGTTTTGCTCTTGTTGCCCAGACTGGAGTGCGGTGGCATGGTCTCAGCTCACTGCAACTTCCGCCTCCTAGGCTCAAGCGATTCTACTGCCTCAGCCTCCCGAGTAGCTAGGATTACAGGCGTGCACCACCATGCCCGGCCATTTTTTGTATTTTTAGTAGAGATGGGGTTTCATCATGTTGACCAGACTGTCTTAAACTCCTGACCTCAGATGATCCATCTGCCTTGGCCTCCCACAGTGCTGGGATTGCAGTCATAAGCCACTGCGCCCAGCCTATTTTTACTTCTTTGACAAATCTCCGTACTGTTTTCCATAGAGATCGTACTAACTAACATTTCTGCCAACAATGTGTAAGCCGTTCCCTGTGCTCCACATCCTTGTCAATATCTGTCATTTTTTTGTCTTTTAATAATAGCCATTCTGATTGGTGTAAGATATCTCATTGTGGTTTTAATTTGCATTTCTCTGATTAGTGATGTTAAGCATGTTTTCATATGCTTGTTGATGATTTGTATGTCTTCTTTTGAAAAATGTCTATTTGGCCAGGCATGGTTGCTTACACCTATAATCCCAGCACTTTGGGAGGCCAAGGAGTGTGGACTACTTGAGGCTAGGAGTTTGAGATCAGCCTGGCCAATACATTGAAAGCCCATCTGTAAGAAGAAAATACGAAGATTAGCCAAGCATGGAGGCACACACCTCTGATCCCACCTACTCAGGAGGCTAAGGCAGGAGAATTGCTTGAGTCTGGGAGGCAGAGGTTACAGTGAGCCAAGATCACCCCACTGCACTCCAGCCTGGGTTACAGAGTGAGACTCTGTCTCAAGAACGAAACAAAACAAAAAAGTGAAAATGTCTATTTGTGTCCTTTGCCCACTTTTTAATGGAATTATTGGTTCATTGTTGTTGAGTCGTTTGAATTCCTTCTAAATTCTGGATATTAATCCTCTGCTGGATACTTGCTAAAGTACCACCAGCTCCAACTAAATGGAGCAGAGACATTTCAAAATGAACTCTCTGGGCCCTCAGTTTTTTAGGGGCGAGAAGCAGACTGTGAAAGCTACTTCTAATGAAAATTAAGGACAACTTGGAGGGCAGAGCCAAGAGCATAGAGGATGAACTAAAGAGCCTCAAGAAAAAAATGGATCAGGGAATTACTTCCAGCAAGCAGTGCTAGACCCTAAGCAACATTTTCTATCTCGGGTAAATATGCGCCTGGCCGGACTTGAGAACTGTAATGACCAGTGGCTGCTGTGTGCTTCATCTTTGTCTTAGTTTGTATAACCCAGATGTCAGGAGGTTCAAATAAAATTTCCTGAGCCCTTTGCTGTGGGTGGTAGAAGACATACTCCTTGAAGTCCTTGAGGAGCATGAAGCAGTCCAGTTCCTATTTGCTCTGATCACCTTCACTGCTGAGTCAGGTCAGGGGAAGGAATTTCTCACTGCCCCACCTGTGCTGTTCCTACTGCACCCTGAATCGCATACAACAGGTTTCTTTTTAGCAAAAGCATCTTTCACACAAGGCATGTGTTTATGAAGCACACTATAAGAAACATCTGAAGTCATGGTGAAGATGGCGTTCACCTCAAGTCTCCAGTCTTCCTTCTAAAAACACTGGCCGGCCGGGCGCGTAGCTCACACCTGTAATCCCAGCACTTTGGGATGCCGAGGTAGGCAGATCACGAGGCCAAGAGATCAAAACCATCCTGGCCAACGTGGCAAAACCCCATGTACTAAAAATACAAAATAATTAGTCTGGCGTGGTGGTGTGTGCCCGTAGTCCTAGCTACTTCGGAGGCTGAGGAATGAGAATCACTTGAACCTTGGAGGCCAAGGTTGCAGTAAGCCAAGATCATGCTGTTGCACTTTAGCCTGGCGACAGAGTGAGACTACGTCTCAAAAAAAAAAAAAAAAAGGCTTCTGGCCGGGCGCAGAGGCTCACACCTTTAACGACAGCACTTTGGGAGGCCAAGGCGGGCTGATCACGAGGTCAGGAGTTTAAGACATGCCTGGCCAACACGGTGAAACCCCGTCTCTAGTAAAAATACAAAAAATTAGCCGGGCATGGTGGCAGGCTCCTGTAATCCCAGCTCCTTGGGAGGCTGCGGCAGGAGAATCACTTAATTTAAGCCACCTCTGGGAGGCGGAGGTTGCAGTAAGCGAGCACTGCTCCACTGCACTCCAGCCTGGGCGACAGAGTGAAATTCCGTCTAAAAAAAAAAAAGTCTTCTGACTATCTACCAGCTCAGCTTCCAGCCTCCTGCCAAACTATTTAGCCTTCTCTCTCCCCTCTTCTTTCCTCTCTGTCCCCCACCTCCAAATCCCTGTTCATTCTTTTGGAGAATTCAGCTCTGGGTCACAATTTGAATATCCAAAGGCCCTGCTAGACGGGAATCTCAAGCCCTTCTCTCTCTCCCACTGATCTCTCTGTTAGGGGTAGGAAAAAAAAAAAAAGCCATAGAGAGTTTTTTCTTCTCCACTGATAGGAATTATGTTGCCTTCCTCAGAAAGCAGAGGCAGTTATAGATAATTTGAACTCTATTTTATCCCTTTTCCATTATGGTTAGATGGCACTAAATGAAAACTGCAATTGAGATAAGAGTTTACCTAATAACACTGAGGGCTAGAGTAGAAATCACCAAGAAAGATACGGTGCTGAGAATCTGAAGTTTCAGTCCACATGATGTTTAGTACTATTTTAAACTTTTAAGATTGCAGTTATAAAGAAAATAATAAAATTTAAAATTGAGATAAATATCTGCTATTAAGGACAAAAATAGGATAGAATGAAAGAAGAGGCTGAGCTTCTGCTAGGTGACCACCCACAAGCATCAGACAATTGCTTCACACACTGGCCATTGATTTCAATAGCTCAAGAGCTAAATAAGTACCAAACTGCAGTGAACTATTTTTTAAACTTTTGGCTTGCATGCTTAGTGTAATTATGCAATTTTAAATATAATATTTAAGGCTAGTTACAGCTGTATAATTTAGGCATACTTATAATTTTGACATTTGTGTATGTTCATATGAGATGCATTGTACCATATAGGCTAAGCTGTTGAAAAATTATTAAAAGGTACTTGATATTTCAAAAACTAAACACAAACTATAAAGGAGTAGACTAACAAATTGAACTAGATTAAAATACAAAGCTTCTACTGATCAAAGAACACACTAAAAAAAAGAAGTGAAAAATATCCATAAACTAGGAGAAATCATTTGTAACACATATAACTCTCCCAAGGGACTAATCCAGAATATATATATAAGAAAAAGACAACAGAAAAATTATCATAAAAGACAAATGGAAATTTTACTAATAATCAGAAAAAGTCAAGCTAAAATCACCATATCATTTTATTTTCTTTTTATTTTTTTGCGATGGTGTCTCACTCTGTTGCCCAGGCTAGAGTGCAGTGGCTCGATCACAGCTCACAGCAACCTCCACCTCCAGGGTTCAGGCGATTCTCCTGCCTCAGCATCCCCCCGCCACCCCCAGTAGCTGGGATTACAGGCATGCACCACCATGCCTCACTAATTTTTGTATTTTTAGTAGAGACAGGGTTTCGCCATGTTGGCCAGGCTGGTCTCGAACTCCTGACCTCAGGTGATCTGCCCACCTTGGCCTTCCAAAGTTCTGGGATTACAGACGTGAGCCACCATGCCTGGCTGAGATATCATTTTATAGTCATCAGGTTGGCAACAAGTAGAGAGTCTCACACCATCAAGTGTTGGCAGACTATGGAACAATGTGAGGTGGGTTCTAGTGGAAGTGTGTGGAGAACAGTTCAGAACTTTCTGTCTAAACTGGAGACATGCACATGTGACCCAGCAATTATGCTCTTAAATCTAGAGCTACGGGTCTTTTTAACTTGATAAAATTCTTACTTTATTGAAAGAAAAAAAGTAGAATCATTAGCATTTTTTTTTTTTGAGACAGAATTTCTTTCTTGTTGCCCAGGCTGGAGTGCAGAGCACGATCTCGGCTCACCAAAACCTCCACCTCCTGGGTTCAGGAGATTCTCCTGCCTCAGCCTCCGGAGTAGCTGTGACTACTGGAGTGTGCCACCATGCCTCGCTAATTTTTGTATTTGTAGTAGAGACAGAGTTTCACCATGTTGGTCAGGCTGGTCTTGAACTCCTGACCTCAGGTGATCCACCCACCTTGGCCTCCCAAAGTGCTGGGATTACAGATGTCAGCCTCCACACCCAGCCAGCATTTTTTAAAATTTGGAAATGTGAAAAAAATCACCCATAATCTGAGAACTCTATCTACTCCTAACAGAGTTCATCTATCCTCAGATATATGCCTACAATAAATAAGCACTTCCTTTTGAAATATTTTAATCCAAAATTCCACTTTCTTCTGCCAATCTCCATGTCCACAAGAAGAGGTCTTTGGGCTTCTCTGAGTACTGAGTACTGCAGTATTTTTTTTTTTTTTTGAGACAGTCTTGCACTGTCGCCCAGCAATCTCAGCTCACTGCAACCTCTGCCTCCAGGGTAGCTGGGATTACAGGCATCTGCCACCACGCCTAGCTGATATTTTGTAATTTTAGAAGAGACGGGGTTTCACCATGTTGGCTAGCCTAGTCTCGAACTCCTGACCTCGTGATTTGCCTGCCTCGGCCTCCCAAAGTGCTGGGATTACAGGCGTGAGCCACAGCGCCCTGCAGTCTTAAGAGAAGTCTGGGCTCTATGGTGTCTGTCATCATGGCAGGGCCTCCAGTCAGCACTCTAACTGCATGATTACCAATGAATGGGGATCCTGACCTTGAGTTTCCTTTTCAGCAGTGAGAGCCTGAGTCTCATGAGGATCAGTGTTTTTTTTTCCCCTCTGGGAACAGCACAGTCAACAGTTGCAAGCTCAAGTGCTTACAGAAACCAGATAGGTAAGGTTAGAGTATAAAGCAAAGCAAGTGTTTCAAAATAGGAGGTGATGACAATTGTGGAAACCTGTGGTCCCGTCTAAGAAGAAAACTTCTACCTAGCTCCAAATGTTGATATGAAGAAATGATTTGTTTGCTCAAGAGATGCCATATTTTTATATGAACTTTCTTAATTTTTAAAATACTGTGCAGGCTAAAGATGACTTCTGTGACCTAGTATAGCTCTCAGGCCACAGTTGGAAGAAAATATGTTTTCTCTATTCGCAAAGCTCTATCCCTGTTCTCAAACACGACAGGCTTCCACTTCCTGCTTCAGGGTTTTCAGTTCTTCCTCGCCTCCTAGGAAGCTGCAGGTATCACAGGATCACTTTGATGAATGTTTAGTATCCAAAACCAAGCATCTTTGTGTATTTTAATTTTATCGTTATTTCTTTGTTGCATAATTTGTCTCACTGACATTCAGTTCTTCTCAACCAACATGTAGCGTATGGTATTTTTTACACTGACCATTTTTACATATTTTTCTGATTATCATCACATTGTAATACAACCCTAATCCTCCAAGTAGACCAATGGCTCAGAGCTATTCACTAAAGCTTAAATGTAGTCTTAATTAAAAAAAACCAAAAACTGAAAATATGTAAGGTTAAATGGTGGACAGGACCCTAGTGCAAATGTAGAATGCAAATTTGCATGTGTCCAGACTAGATATCGGCCAGGGTAGTGAATTAAAATAGATGTCCAAAAAATAAGTAAATGAATAAATAATAGGAAGTACAAAGATGAATTTCTGAAAATTTGGGGGTTTTTAGACTGGCAATCTATTTCTCCAATAATTCACAGTTATAAAAATTTGACCAATAATGGCACGATCTATCAATGTTTTCATGTCATTTTCAAGCAGATTACAGCGAGCTGCTATCTGGGAAAGCAATGGAAATTTCACACAACCAGCAATGCCTCCATCACAAATTTGATTAATTCTTTCTCTGAAAGAGAAAAAGCGAAACTAAAGATCATCATTGTAGTCTTTAAAAACAGGTACAGGCCACTGCATTTCCAAGAGACTTATAAAAATAGCCTCAAAGTTAATGCCAACTATTATACACTGACAGGAAACAAAACAAACATGGGGAAATCCATTACCAAATGACTCCGTTGCTAGATGTCATATATTATTTAATATTACATGTATGGAAGAATAGAACTTCCTTGCTCTCTGGTTGATCTTTTTTCATAGCAACCAAAATCTTCTTTTTTTAGAGACAGGGTCTCACTCTTCACTCTAACCTCAAACTACTGAGCTCAAGGGACTCTCCAACCTCGGGCTCACAAACTGCTGGAATTATAGGTGTAAAGCGCAATGCCCAGCCAAACTTATTTTTCTGGATGCAATATCCTGTCTAATTTTTCTAAAGATTCTAATTAGAATTTTTAAGTTCTCATCTCTTCCAAATTATTTTTCTCCTGAACTCCGCTGTTTCATTTATTCACTTTTGTCTTTCTTGAAAATAATTTTTTAAACTGCAGTAAAGTATATACAACATAAAAGGTACCATTTCAACAACTTCTAAGTATACAATTCAGCAGTGTTAAGTACATTTGCAACCATTCATGTCCAGAACATTTCATCTTCCCAAACTGAAGCTCTGTCCCCATTAAAGAGCAACTCTCCCTTTCCCTCTCCTCAGCCTCTGGTAACCCCTGTTCTACTTTCTGTCTCTGAATCTGACTGTTCTAGGTCTCACATTTAAATGGAATCACATATTATCAGTCCATTTGTGTTTGGCTTGGTTCCCATAGCGCTATGTCTTCATCCCCTTGGTCTTTCCAATGCTGCTGACTTTACTCCAGTGTCCAGTGATTCTTGAGTCAGTTTGCCTTTATAAATGAAGAATCAGGACGTGCTGGGGAGCTGCAGTTTCTCCAAAAGCCTCCTTATCAGCAGGAGCCCTGAGTGTGGCCTCTGCACCTGTGAGGAGGTGTATTATTTATTACCCAGGAGGTTTGAGCATGGCAGGTGTGGGACAGTGGGCAGCATGGGGACTCCACACTGGGCAACCTCGGGAGGTTTCTGTTCTGGAGATGGGGTACTTCGGTGGCCTTGTTCCTGTTTGCCCTCCATGGTGTGTGATGTGAATGATTTGGCAGACATCCTAACCCCTGCTTGGCTTTTTGCTCAAACCCCAGTCCTCACACCCAGGTCCTGTTTCTAAGCAGATTGTCTTTCTAGGGAGTTTGATGTTATTCTTCCACCAGCTTGGCATGCTGTGTATGAACAGGGAGGCAGGAGGGCACCAGCCCCACCAACTGCGCCACTAGAAATGCAGACCTTTTGCTATTGATTGACTTTGACCTTGGGGAATTCCTTGGAGCTTTTCCTGTCCTGGTTGGCTTTTTGTGCATAGAAAGGAATTCTTAAATTACTCCTTTTAATCCACATTAAATTATTATAGTTACTAATGCACAACTCGTTTTCCTTAAATACTGAAGCTTCACCAACAGCTCTTATTTTACTTACAAAGTTTATAATTTGAATCAAAGTTCTTTTTCAGTTAATTCAAACTTTTCTTTCCCTTTTTTTTTGAGATGAAGTCTCACTCAGGCATCCAGGCAGGAGTGCTGGAGCGCAGTGGCGATGTCAGTTTACTGCAACCTCCTCCTCCCGGTTCAGGCAATTCTCCCACCTCAGTCTCGGTGGGAGACTTGGTTTGTTTTCTGATGACCTCGGCTCACTGCAACCTCCTCCTCCCAGTTCAAGCAATTCTCCCACCTCAGTCTCCTGAGTAGCTGAGATTACAAACACACCACCACACCCGGCTAATTTTTGCATTTCTAGTAAAGACACGGTTTCACCAGGCTGGTCTTGAACTCCTCAAGTGATCGACCTCAAGTGATCCCCCTGCCTCGGCCTCCCAAAGTGCTGGGATTACATGTGTGATGTTTCATGTTAAACATTATTTGCATATTTAATCAATCAAATTCCCTTGACCATTTCAAAATACAATTTTGATACAACCCTCCCTCTCAGACATTTCAAATACACCAAGGGAGAGTTAACAAATGTAAGAAATCTTCCTCTTATCAATCTACCAAATCAGCATTATACATTTTGTAGAGAAAAATCCTTTTAAGCCTTTCAAAAATCATTTAAAATATTAACAGAGTATGCACAGGACATCATAATGGTTATATTTAAACACAAATTACGTAAGAGTGCATTGGGTTTTTTTATACTTTCCAGAGATTATAAATTATTCATCCAGCTAAAGGGAAGGAAACAAGCATGTCAGACCAACTAACAAGGTCAAAAGCACAGGACAGTGATATGATCTCCAAACGAAAGACACTGGAGACCCCTGGGACACGGGACCCAGCATCTCTGAGTTGGACATCTTCTTCAGAGCAAACTTTGTCTGCCATGGCATCCGAAGTTGCCAAATCCATGACTATCAATTGTATCAAGTAGTCCGTTGAAATTAACCAATTTCAATTTCAATTTCACAATCCAGTGGTTCTCCTGCTCCACCCAACCCCTGCAAAAATGACCTGCCCTTAAATTAGTGAGTGCTTTTCCGGTATTGGTTTTAAATTTCATTTTCTCTAACTCTTGTGTAAATTCCTACACTAACACTTAAAATATTCTAATGGAATTTTGAGCCGCTTAGCTGTAATTGCGTCGCCTTTCTTATCTTACTCAGAATAGGTGTCTATCCAGGAGGCCTTATTTTAACATTATGCCATGTAAGTGACTTGTTCTATTTCTTTTCTTTATTCATGAAGATTGTCTAGTTAATACATGTCAAAATCCCATATTAACAGTCCCTGCTTGAGACTTCTCAGAATTTCTAATTTAATTTTGTGTGGCTAAAAGAGAATTGCAAAATATCCAAGCTTAGTTTCTGCTATTAATTTTCTGGCAGCCTTTCTGGGATTATTGGTTTATGCAAGCTGATTTCAGATTATCATCTCAGTTTCCTGCTGTTCATTTTAACCTTTCAATATACTTTAAATTCATAAATGTCTCCATTTTAAAAACTCTCATTTATAGCTGTAGCAGCTAGCACAATGCCTGGCAGATAGCATATACTCAGCAATTATTGATTAATGGAATGGATGATTAAATTGATTAATTATTATATTCAGTAATCACTTGTACATCAGTAATCCAAATAATTTCTAAGAGAAATTTAACATATATGGAAAGATAAGCTAAAAATGAACACACTATTTCTATAACTGCCTCCCTTATGATCTTTTTGAAATTTAATTCTTCCTATTAGACACACATCAATCTGATAATTAGACTCATATACTGAGCTTCTAATTGCTGATGATTAATAGAGCAGAATTTTATCAAAATCCTGCAATGGATATTTTGTTGTGCAAGGAGAAAAATGTTATAACCAAAGGGTTTTTAATTACCAAGTGATTTGTGTCACTAACCCATGCCTGACCCTGTCCCTTCCCACCTCTTGATTAGTCTGATGATGCCAGACATGGCTTTGGGTCAAAAGCAGAAAACACCAGATGGTGTCATACCACTTAGAGATAAAAGAAAAACAAATGAAGCTCATTTGATGGGGTAGGAGGAGGGGTAGCATTGAGTACATCATAGTACACCAGAATCTTTCAATGTGAAGGCTGGAGTCTGGATAAATTTCAGTGATTTATCTATAGACTTTGAAGAGAAATAAAAAATTTTAAAAAAACAATTGACATTTGTAAAAAAAAAAAAAAATCATTCTTGCCAACGAATCATTAAGATCCTTTATGGCAAAGACCAAAGGCTGCTTACTCAATGTCCTCTCTCCCTTTCTCCCTTAGAAACATAACTCAGATTTTGCTCAGGGGGCATGTGTGCCAAGCTAAAAAGCTTTACTTCCCATCCTCCCGTGCAGTTAGGGGCTGGTCAATGAAATTTACATAGAAGTCTTTGATTGGGGTTTCCTGCAACTCTCTTTAAAGGGAGTTTTTTATGCCAATGAGAGAAGTTGTTTGTCCCTTGTCTTTCCCTTTCTATTCTCCTAAAATGCATACCTACTGACCGAAGCTCTGTGACCTCAAAGATGTAAGCAACATGCTGAGGAACGCAGAGTGGAAGGAACTGTTTGGGTCCCTCGTGACTTGGTGAAGCTACCTTATCCATCCTAGACTGGCAAGACTAATAATTTTTTTTGTTTTTTTACATCAGAGGAAAAAAAAGGCTTTAATTTATTTAAGCCACTGTACTAGGTTCTCAGTCACTAGCACCAACATAATTTCTAGCTGACACAGCCTAGAATTTTAAAGATTGGTTCACTCATAAGACAAACATTTATTAAGTACCAAATGTGTGCAAGAAACTGGGAAAGGCATTATGGAGAACTCGAAAATGGATCAGACAAGTATCTGTCTTCCAAGTAGTCACTGTCTACTGAAGGAGATGAGCCATGTACACCTGCAATGGTAACACAAGATAGAAAGTAGAAAGAATCACAGAACAGCTGACAATAGGCTCTCGGCCTAGGAGACTTCCTGAAGAAAGTGAGCTGTGCAGATTGTGAGCTGAGCAAACTTGAAAAGAAAAATGCCATCACAGTGTATATAAAAGAAGAGGAAAAGTGTACATTTTCTTGAGCGGAAGAGATACATATAATTGATAATTCCTCCTGTCTGTTTCCTACACAATTCATCCATATTTAAGAGCCACTAGAGACCAAAAGTGAAAGACGCCACTAGGAGCTTTGCCAACTCTTGTCAGTGCTTGAACCAAGCACTCCGTGGAAGAAATTCCTCATCTCACGTCAATGGAAGGAAACAATTAAAGTGATATAAGAGCTGTTACCTCCACCAAGTGGGAGCTGAACAGTTTAGCCCAGGCACTGACAAGTGTCAGAATTAACTGTCCTGCTTTTCACTCAAATCCACCCTCACAGGACATAATTAAGCATGTATTCCAGCATTCCCCAGAGTCTCTGGGTGGCTCTACTCCATTAAATTCCCATGTTTATAATATGAAGACTATTTCCTGTTATTATATATAAAAATAATCTCCCAGCCTTTTGAGGTCTGAGGTAGCCTCCTTCTTTTCTCCTTTTACCAGCTTTTCACTGCAGCAAGTGTCATCAAACTTCCCTGATCTTTCTCTCACCAGGTGCCTGTGTCTATGGATAGGGGAATATAACCAACCTGAAAAGGGTCTTAACAGGTATCAGAACATCTGTGCTGTAGATGGGACTTCACTGTTGTCTGTGACTTGGTTTACATTGTGGGCCTATGATCTTCATATCTTTCACCAAAGGGAAAAGCACTTATCTTTCACCTATCTGAAAAGATGCTTAACAGGTATCAGAACGTCTGTGCTCTAGATGGGACTTTACTGTTGTCTGTGACTTGGTTTACATCCTGAGGCTATGATTTTCAGATCTTTCACCAAAGGGAGTGTCACTAGTAAATCTATAAGGCTGCTCTCACCTCTAAATATGTCACTAAATCTACAATCGCTTGTAAATAATCACTCACCTGACATTATGGCTCTAGTCGGCTCCAGTTTCCTGTAAAGGCTCCTTTGAGGCCAGTGCCTTATGATCTATTATACAAGAAGATACATTTAATTTCAATGACCACATATTTCATTTCTGGAAGTTCGGTCTGGTTCTTTTTCAAATAAATTTTTTCTTGTTACTAAGATGTTCTTGTGTTATTTGACTCCTTGTTTTATAATCTTGATCTTTTACTAATATTTATTTATTATATTTTCTGAAGTCCTGAGAGTCTAATCTTGCTGACTATTGTGTCTGTTGACTCTTGGTCGGGATGAATTGTTTCCTCATGTTATTGTAATTTAGGTTTATGAGTTTCCATTTGGTGGGCGTTCCATGTGGTCTGGGTTCAGGTATATTTCTCTAAAGATGTTTTGGGTTCCTTCCACCAGGTGCCCAGCAGTAGTATCATCCTATGATCACTAATTCTTATGTTAATGTATCTACCTAGGGGTTACTGGCTCACATGGGTAATGTAATTTAGAATACCAGACCAACACGAGGTCCAACCCTGGATTATCAAGATTATCAATCTTCTCTGGGAATATTTTTCTTTCTTCTTCTTCTTTTTTTTTTTTTTTTGATATGGATTCTTGCTCTGTCACCCACGCTGGAGTGCAGTGGTGCAATCTCAGCTCACTGCAACCTGTGTCTCCCAGGTTCAAGCAATTCTTCTGCCTCAGCCTCCCAAGTAGCTGGGATTACAGTCACACACTACCATGCCCAGCTGACTTTTTTGTACTTTTATTAGAGATGGGGTTTCACCATGTTTGCCAGGCTGGTCTGGAACTCCTGACCTCAGGTGATGTGCCTGCCTCAGCCTCCCAAAGTGCTGGGATTACATCCCTGATTTTATTCTAACTGGAGTGCAAACCAAATCACAAAAGCTTTCTTTTATTTTCCAGTGTCTGTAATTCTTTTTATAGTCTAACATGTCTCCATAGTATAGCTTTATCCAGGGTCTCAGTTCAACCTTCCCATCTCCTTTAGGACAGCAGGTCCTATCCTGGACAGCAGGTAACCATTAAAATCCAAGCTGCCTCGCTACTGAGACCAGTACATCATTTTTGCCCCCAAGGTAACTGCGGCGTCAGCTCACCATATCTCTGCTTGTTGATTATCTCTTTGTTGTCCACCTTGGGAATTCGCCATACTTTCTTGCCAGCTGGACAATGCATTTTAAAAATATTTGTCATATTTCATTGTTCCAAGGTCTATTCTAGCAGGTTGCAGTCCAAAGATATTTGTTTAAAAAATGAATTGCAGGCCAGGCACAGTGGCTCATGCCCACAATCTCAGCACTTTAGGAGGCTGAGGCAGGTGGATCCCTTGAGCCTAGGAGTTTGAGACCAGCCTGGGCAACATGACAAAAAACCCATCTCTACAAAAAATACAAAAATTAGCGAGGTGTGATGGTACACCCCTGTAGTCCCAGCTACTCAGGAGGCTGAGGTGGGAGCATCATTTGAGCCCAGGAGGTCAAGGATGCAGTGAGCCATGATTGTGTCACTGTATACCAGCCTGGGTGACAGAGCAAGACCTTGTCTCAAAAAAGAAGAAAGGAAGGAAGGAAGGAAGGAAGGAAGGAAGGAAGGAAGGAAGGAAGGAAGGAAGGAAAGGAATTGTAATCCTGCTATCTCCATCTTAACTTCCATGATTCCCCATTTTCTGTTTTGTTCTTTCTCCCCACAAGTTTCATAAAGGCAGGCACTATCTCTTTCTTTGTGTTGTGGTTATTAATTTACAAAATTGCGAAGACTTTAATAGAAAGCACAGAACATATAGGCATAAGTTAAAGAGGAATTGCAATTCAAATACCTATGTAACCACATCCAGATGACAAAGAGGGCACCCCAAAAGTAAAAGATAGCCATTATTCCAACTTTTAAAATATTTATTTCCTTGCTTTTCTTTATAGTTTTACTGTGTGTGTGTGTGTGTGTGTGTGTGTCTGTGTGTGTCTGTGTGTGTATGTATATACCCAAACAATGTGGTTTACTTTTACATAAAGCTGAACTTTAAATGGAATCAATGGGATTATATAGTAAACACCAACTTATAACTTGCGTCTTTCACTGAACATTGAGTCTGTGACATTCATCCATTTTGTTCTGTCTAGCTGTAATTCCCTGGTTTTCATTTCCCTGTAGGACTGTAACACAATTTAATTATCTGTTCTCTCTTTATGAACATTTGAGTTATTTTCAGAATTTGGCTTTTATGCAAATTGCTGCTGTAAATGTTTTGGTTCCTGTAAATTAATGCACGTGTGCAAAAATCTCCTCTAGAAAAGATAATTAGAAGTGGAATTGCTGTGGAATTGTATGGCACGTCCTCAATACTTAGCAGGGTGGATCCAGTCAGAAGAAAGAAACCACACGATTATTTTAAACACAACGGGTTTAGTTTAATATAAACTCCTCCTGCAAAGGGAGAGTTTAATATAAAGAATTATTAAGTTGGCATAAAGGAGTAACTATAGAAAATATGAAAACTTGCATAGTGCCCTAGGGCCAAGAGAGAGTTACCCAGGGAAGAATAAACTTGCAAGGGGCTCCCTCTCCAAAACTGTCAGAAATTTGTTGGTTTGCAGTGGTGGAAAAAAACAGGACACAACCCTCCAAAGTGCAGCCTGGTGGCCTGTGTGTGAGTGTACAGCAGGCCTGAGGGCACCTGAAACGCAGTGACCCTGTTGAGCTGACATGGGGGCTGTGAGGTCTCTGAGGGACTTTGCACCCTGGGCATGTGGAAGGGCCCGTTCCCACCTGCACTGTTGACCCACTGAGCCTCCTCCAGAAACTGCAGAAGCGCCCCTCGCTCCTGCAGCTCCTGCCTAGCGCCCTTTACTGAGAAAGCCCAACATCGTGCTCACTTGAGGAGAAGTGATTAAAGAAATTCCACTCATGTGGATTGAATTCATGTGAGATGAATTCAATTCATCTAACAGCTTGTATTGAAAAGTGAATTTGAGCTGAAAAGCAATACATTGACAATAGTGCCATAATGTCATACTGCTTTCCAAAGTTGTCGTACCAATTTGTGCTCACATTAGCAATGCATTTGAGTTCCCAAACTTATTTTAGATTTCATAATTTTAGCCAACCTGATGGGGTTGTAAGGTATTTCACTGTTGTTTCAAGGTGCATTTCCGTGAATGCAAATGAAGATAACACCTTTTACATGTTTATCAGACATCTGGAATGCCTCTTTATTGAGTTGCCTATCCAAATCCTATGTGCATATTTCTACTGAGTTGTCTGCCTTATTCTCACTGATTAGTAGGCATTTTTAAAACTACATTAACAAATATATATATATTCTTGAATTGAATCCTTCATCAGTTATATTTATTGCAAATATATTCTCCCAGTCTTGTGTCTTTTGATGATGAGAAGCTCTTAGTTTTAATGTTGTCTTATTTATTAATCTTTTACTTTATGGCTAGATGCTTTACTGTAATATTTAAGAGATACTTCCATATTCCCAAGTCTTAAAGATATCTGCTATATTATCTTCTAAACGCATTACAGGTTTGCTTTTGACATGTAATTTACCTATAAATGATTTTTGAGTGTAAGGTAAGGTATAGGACCATTTTTGATTTTATTCTTTTATAAGAAATCCCAATTGCTTCAGCATCCTTTCACGAAAAAGCCATTCTTTCATCATTTATTGGCAATGCCAACTGTTTTGTATATCAAGTGTCCATATATGTCTAGGTGTATTTTGGGGCTCCCTCTGTACCAGTTATCTGTTTGTCTATTCCTGAGCCAATTCTATACATTCTTAATACTTCTAGTGATGTATTAAGTCTCAACATCATACAGCACAAATATTTTCACCCTGCTTTTCTTCTTTAAGAATGTCTCAGCTGGCTGGGCATGGTGGCTCATGCCTGTAATCCCAGCACTTTGGGATGCCGATGTGGGAGGATCACCTGAGGTCAGGAATTCGACACCAGGCTGGAAAACGTGGTGAAACTCTATCTCTATTAAAAATACAAAAATTAGCTAGGGGTGGTGGTGTATACCTGTAGTCCCAGCTACTCGTGAGGCTGAGGCAGGAGAATTGCTTGAACCTGTGAGGTGGAGGTTGCAGTGAGCCGAGATCATGCCACTGCACTCCAGCCTCAGCAATAGAGCAAGCCTCTGTCTCAAAAAAAAAAAAAAAAAAGTCTCAGCTATTAGTCCATATTAATGTCAGAATCAGTTTGCCAAGCTCAATAACTTAAACAATTATGTATTTGTTGTGTTTGCACTAGATCTATGGATTGATTTGGGAAATTTTGATAAGGTTATAATATTGAATCTTCCAATCCAGAAACTTGTTATAGTAGTCTCCCCTTATCCGCTGTTTTGCTTTCCACAGTTTCTGTTACTTTTGTTCAGCCACAGTCCCAAAATATTAAATGGAAAATTCCAGAGATAAACAATTCGTAAGTTTTAAATCTGCACCGTTCTGAGTCTGGGGATGAAATCTCATACTGTCCTGCTCTGTGTAGCCCAGAATATGAGTCATTCCTTTGTCCAGAGGATCCACGCTGTACCCGCCCCCTAACCATCAGTCATTTAGCGGCCATCTCAGTTATCAGTGCCAACTGTTGCAATATTGCAGTGCTTGTGTTCAAAGAACCTTTATTTTATTTAATAATGGCCCTAAAGCGCAAGAGTAATAATGCTGGCATATTGTCATAATTGTTTTATTTTATTATTTGTTGTTTTTAATCTCTTGCTGTGCCTAAATTATAAATTAAACTTTATTATAGGTTTATGTGTATAGGAGAAAACAATATATAGGATTCAGTACTATCTGCAGTTTCAGGCACCCATTGGGGGTCTTGGAACGTATCCACTATGGGCAAAGGGGGACTACTATATATTTCTCCATTATATTTTCTTTGATCTCTCTCAATAAAGGTTTATTGTTTTCTCCATAACATTTTTGTTAGATTTTCTTCCTAGGTACTTTATATGTTTTGATGCTATCGTAAATATATCTTTGTATCCCCATTTACCAATGCTTTGATGCTGGTGTAAAGAAATCTAATTTTGATTTTTTCATATCCAGAAAAATTGCTAATCTCTCATTAATTCTAATAATAACATATGTAGTTTTAATTAAAATTTTCTATTATATAAGCATATCAGTCACTAATAATAATGGTTTTGTTCCTTCCTTTCTAGTTCCTATACAATTCATTTCTTTCTCTTTTCTTCCTTTACTGGCTGGGACCACCATCATAATGTCAAATCGAGGCGATGATAGTAGGAAACTTTTATTGCCCTGATCTCCACCTAATATCACCATTAAGAATAACATGTGTATGATTTTGGAAGATAACTATCAAGGAAGTTCCTTTTTATTCCCACTCTGATAAGAGGTTTTAAATCACGAATGTATGCTGAATTTTATCAAATGCTTTTTTCCATTTTTATTGAGAAGATGTTACGATTTTCTTCTCTAATGTGGTAATGTGGTAACATGGTGGATTATTTTAGTTGATTTTTTTTTTTTTTTTTTTTTTAGAGACAAGTTCTCACTCTGTTGCCCAAGTTGGAGTGAAGTGGCACAATCATAGCTGACTACAGCCTCGAACTCCCGGGCTCTAGAATTCTCTCACCTCAGTCTCCCGAGTAGCTAGGAGTATAGGTACACACCATCTCATCCAGCTTTTAAAATTATTATTATTATTATTATTATTATTGTAGAGAGGTAGTCTTGCTATGTTGTCTAAGTTGGTCTCAAACTCCTGGCTTCAAGTGGTCCTCCCACCTTGGCCTCCCAAAGCATTGGGATTACAGGTGTAAGCCACCAGGCCCAGCCTATCTTAGTTATTTCTAACGTAAAACCAACTTTGGATTCCTGGGATATTGCCAAGTTGGTCATAATGTATTATCCCTTGAGATGCTGCTAAATTCAGTTTGCAAATATTTGGATTATGAGTTTTGTGTCTGTGTTCCTGAGTGAGATTGCCTATAATCTTCTTTTCCTGTACTGTCTTTGCCACATTTTAGTAATAAGGTTATGCTAGTCTTAAGAGTTGTGAAAGAGTTTGGCTAAGATTGAAATTATTTTTTCCAAGAATGTTTGGTAGAACTGGTTGGTAAATCTAGGCCTGGAATTCTTTTAGGAGGAACATTCGAGGAACATTTTGGACTACGGATTTACTTACTCTAATTATTATCAATAGGCAGGATGAACATATGGCTTATCCTCCAAACTGGAGCCCTTTTGAGAATTAAAGGGGTTATGAAAATAATTAATGGACATTAACCTATAATAGATATAAACTGGGACTGTCCTCGGCAAAATGGGATGTATGGGCACCATAATTGTAAGATTTCCTGTTTCTTATTATAGATTTTCTATTTCTTCCTGAATAAACTTTGGTAGGTTATATATTTACCAAAGATAAATTAGAAGAATATTATCTTCTTTTGTCGAAATTTTTCAAGTTCCTTTTAATCTTGTACTATCTTTTAAGTATTGACAATATACCTAAGTGTGTCTCTTTTCTGTTTCTAAATATTGATTATTTGTGCCTTCTCAGTTTTTTTTTTAACCATTCTTGACAGATATTTTAATTTTGTTAAAATCAATGAAGTAGCTTTTGGCTTTGTCAAATCTATTATATATTTGCTTTCTATTTTGAAGACTTCTTTTATCTTCATTGTTTTTTCTTGCTCAAGCATATCCAATTTCTTGAGATGAATGTTTACTTAATTTCCAGATTCTCTGAATATACTTATTTTGAAATTATGTCATAACTTTTATATGTAATATTTTGTTATGATTCTGTTCAAAATGTTCTAATATTTTTATGATTTTGTTTTGAAGCATGATTGTCCTTTAATCCCTAACATATTAATTTTTCTCATTCAAATTTTTGCTGATTTCTAGCATAATTGTCTTATAACCTAAGAACACACATTGTATGATTTTAAACCTTTGAAATGTATTGAGACTTGCTTTTATTTGTTCATTTGTATTTAAAAAATGTTCTGTATATTTGAAATATATAACATTCTGTGATAGTTAGGTGGAGATCTCACTATGTCAATAGTATCTTATTCAAACCTTTTATGTCTTCACTGATTTTTCTATCGCAATTTTATTTTCTTTAAAACTATATTTTCTTAACATAGCTACACTAGTTTTCTTTGGCTTAGACTTTTTTGGTATATCTTATATAACCCTTTAACTTTTAACTTTTCTGTATCCTTATATTTCTAAAACATTTATCTTTTTTTTTTTTGAGACGGAGTCTTGCTCTGTTGCCAGGGTGGAGCACAGTGGCACCCTCGGCTCACTGCAACCTCTGCCTCCCGGGTTCAAGCGATTCTTCCGCCTCAGCCTCCCAAGTAGCTGGGACTACAGGCGCGTGCCAAACGCCCGGCTAATTTTTGTATTTTTAGTAGAGACGGGGTTTCACCATGTTGGCCAGGATGATCTCGATCTCTTGACCTCGTGATCCACCTGCCTCGGCCTCCCAAAGCGATGGGATTACCGGCGTGAGCCACTGCGCTCTAAAACGTGTTTCTTATAAATAACATGGAGATAGAATTTGTCTTTATCAAGTCTGAAAATCTTTTAACTAGAGCATTTAATTTATTTACATGAAATGTAATTAACACTACATTGTTAAGGCCATGACATTGCACTATTCCTAAAGGCAAAACTCACATTTTATATGTATTTGAGTTTAAATCTGAAAACATATTTTGTGCTTTCTATTTGATATACCCATTCCGTGGTTTTTTTTCTCCTTTTTTACCTTATCTTGGATATACTGAGTATTTTAATGATTCCAATGTTTTCTCCTTTAGTTTAAAAGCTATGCATTCTGTTCATTTATTTTAGTAGTTGCCTTAGAAATTATAATATGCTCGCTTAATAAAGTCTATAAAGTTAACAGATTCCTTAACTTTCTCCTCATAATAAAAGAAAGAACACTGGGGCAGGCATGGCAGCTCATGCCTGTAATCCCAGCACTTTGAGAGGCTGAGGCAGGTGGATCACCTGAGGTCAGGAGTTCAAGACCAGCCTGGCCAACATGGTGAATCCCCATCCCTACTAAAAATACAAAAAATTAGCCAGATGTGGTGGTGGTTGCCTGTAATTCCAGCTACTTGGGATGCTGAGGCAGGAGAATCACTTGAACCCAGGAGGCAGAGGTTGCAGTGAGCCAAGATCATGTCATTGCACTCCAGTCTGGACAACAAGAGCAAATATCTATAAAAAAATAAAAAATAAAAAAAAGAAAGAACACTTTAATTATCTTTACTTAATTCCCAACTTACAAATTATTATTCTATGTGTTTTAATTATTCTTTTTAACCCATTAAGACATTGTTATTATTTTATTAATCGGTATTTGCTTAGATTCATCAATATATTTACCACTTTCTTTCCTCTGCATTCCTTGTTTTTCAAACCTACGTGGGGGGGTCAGACATTATTCTGAATGTTTCTGTGAAGGCAATTTTTAGATGTAATTAACATTTAATTGGTGAATTTTGAGTAAAGCAGATTACCATCCATAATGGGGGTGGACCTTATCCAATCAGTTGAAGACCTTAATAGAATAAAAACCAACCTTTCCTGAGCAAAAAGAATTTCTGACCCTGGAGCTGAGATTACACCACTGCACTCCAGCCTGAAAAAAAAAAAAAAAAAAAAAAGAATTTCTGACCCTGACTGACTGCCTTTGGACTCAAACCACAACTCTTCTCTGGGTCTCCGGCCTGACAGCTACCCTGTATGTTTTGTATTTAGCAAGTCTCCATAATCACGTGCCAATTCCTTAAAATAAACAGCTCTCTCTCTCTCTCTTTTTCTCTTTCTCTCTGTCTCTGTTCTCTCTCTCTCTCTCTCTCTCTCTGAACTGGGCACAAGCATGGAGAGCACATCTGTACAGAGAGGAGCAGCAGGATGGGGGGCTTTAGAGGGCTGAGTCCAAGAAAAACTGAAATGGATAGACTGTCTGGTTTGAGTGTGTGGAAAACTGTATTGCAGTCACTTGACATCACTGTTGTGGATGTGGGAACATTTAGTCATGGGTTTCAGGAAAACAACAAGTTGAAAACAAGGCAATTATTAACTCCAGGTAAAATAAGAAATTGGATAAGGCAGGAAAATATAATCACAGCACAATACTAAACAATGTTTAAATAGTCACAACAATGAGATCTATGGATTTAACAAAAAATTGTGATGGTCCACATGGGGAGATATGTAAATCTTTGCCTGAGGTTGCTAGCATTCTAGATCTGGGTGACAGAAAGGAGTTTAGCATCTCATCACTCCATCTACAACTTTCCTGTAACCTTCTCCTTTTCAGTCTAGTAGCCCACCCTATTGTACCTAATGCCACTCTCTAGTTTTTCTCCTGAGAATATAATTCCATTTTCACTGAAGCAAGAGAGGATACTGTTGGAAATAAGAGCTCAGAGTCACAAAGAAAATGAGCACTCAAAGGATTTCTCAGCAAGATAAATTTGCTTCTGCGGAAGGGTGCTGCTTGTTCTTCCGGTCACTGTGAGAGCATACCGAACAAAGGAGGGAAGGGGTTTTTATCCATAATGCTGTCAGTCCCTGCTGCTGTGTCCAGTCCCCATTGGCTGGGGTCAGACAGCACAATCTAATCTGATCCTGATTGGCTACTTCAAATGGAGCCAGGGTGGGGGCTACAGCAGCAGGAAGAGCAGTAAGCCCAATGCCTGGGATTCCTCAGGAATGGTTTCTATTAACTGCTTTTTCCTGCATATAGGCCATAATTTTGTTTTTTGCATATGGTGAATTTTTTTGTTGAGATTTGGACATTTTGAACAATGTAATGTGGCAACTCTAGAAATCGTATCCCCTCCGCTTTGTTATTGGTTTAGTGACTTTGCTGGACTAATCTATAAAGTCTGTATCCTTTGTTGTGTGCGGCCATTAAAGTCTCTACTTGGATAGTTTAGTGCTTAGCTAATGATTGAACAGATATTTTCTTAAATGCTTTGAACCAATATATCCCCTAGCCTTTGCTGAGAGGCGTGTGTATGCTGGGGCATGCCTTGTACATTGTGGTAGGTAGTTTACAATCCTTCCTTAGCCTTTATTTTCTGCTTGCATTGAAACTCAGGATCAGATAGACATGAGAGATTAGAGTCTCTCAGGTGTTAGTCTGAGTGTGTTCACAGTCCTGCATATACATGCATGTCTTGCATGACATTTTGGATTCATAGGTCTATGTCAAAGATTTTCAAAGAACTATATGGACTCTGATTTCCCATGTTTCCTTTTAACTTTTGCAGTTAGCCTCTTGTTAGTACCAAACAGTTTCATCACCTCAGGTAACTGTGACATTAAACAGTTGCTACTGATTGTTTTCAACAAATGCGCTAGGATAGGGCTGTTTGCACAGAGCAAGTTCTCAGCTAGGTCAAATAAAGACAAGCCCTGAGAATGGAACTTTTCAAGGTGCCTCCAGATGGGTCAAATAATGACATTTTACTTAGCATGGGGCTTTTGAGATGATCTAAACCCATTCTACCCTGTCCAGTGGCTGCTGGATGGTTTTCAAAGCTACTGTAGTTGCGAGACTGTTGGCTTACTAGGCTACTGTAGTGCTGGAGAGAAGGAGATGGGAATTGGGCAGATCAAAATGCCATAAATCTCACTGTACTCACCAAGATTCAGTAATTTTTCTTGAATAAATACTCCTTGGATTGTTGTAAGCGTTTGGTGAATTTCTGGAGTTGGTTTTAACCATTTTTGCCAGTGTGCTCCCTTTTATGGAGAAGCATGTTTTCTATCACTCTAGAAGTGCTTCTCCCAGATTTATTTTTATTGCTCATTATCCTGAATAGGCCCCTCAGCCTCCAGGTGTCTAAATCTTTGAGCACAGTGTAGTATTTTCATCAAATATCTTACAAGTATTATGACAAGGTAATGCAAAAGGCCAAACATACATTTGAAATGGTGAATATATAAGAACAGGCTCTGATATTCTTAAAAGTTCTGCTCCAAGGAGGTCTTCTTCCAGGGGTGGGTATACATCTGAAGTGTCTAAAACCTGCCAATTCCTCATTTTATGTGAGAGCTAAATCTTCTGGATAAATGAAAGTGAAATATTTAGACCTGCTTTCCTACCTAAGTGACTGTGAAATCATGTTGGGAACCCAAACCCCAGGGAGATTGCGTTATTTTAATCTTATGTGCTAATTAATTTGAAGCTGAAGTGTTTAAATAGAGGTATAGGAGGGATAAACTGTGGAGGGAGGGGGGTAACATTTCTGCCTGGTGGATGCATAGATGCTTATTACTGATATTCTTCATATATACTATATACACACACTTATATATAGTATGCATATATGCAAATAGGCATCCCTTGCTTTGCAGGTTCAGCTATGAAATGTCAGCTATTTAGTTAAAGAACACCTGTACCTCATAATACGGTTAAAATTTTAGTTACTGGATGGGGTATGGTGGTTCATGCCTATAATTACAGCACTTTGACAGGCTGAGGTGGGAGGATTGCTTGAGCCCAGGAGTTTGAGACCAGCCTGGGCAACATAGTGAGATCCTGTCTCTTCAAAAAATAAAAATACAAAAATTAGCCAGGCTTAGTAGTGTGCACCTGCAGTTCCAGCTACTTGGGAGGCCCAGGTGGAAAGATCACTTGAGCCCAGGAAGAAGAGGCTCTAGTGAGCCACGATTGTGCCACTGCACTCCCAGCCTGGGCAACAGAGTGAGAGCCTGTCTCAAGGTGACTACTATCTAGGTGATAAAACAAAATAAAAAGAAACAAATTTCAGTTATCATGGCATATTAGCTGTGAACAAACACATATAGTACAATCTTTGCTTCTAGCTGTTTAGTCGGTAAATCCCTATGTAAACAATAGACATCCATAACAACCAGTGACCAATCACAGCAGTTCTTTCAAAATCTGTCAGTGATGGGTCATTGCACATGTTAGTTTAGGTACTGACAGCAAAGTGTGCAGTTGTGTTGCTTCCTTTTCTCCAAGTGTTAAATTCACACAGCATTATATTAAAATGAATAATTGAAAGGGAACTGATCAACAAAGATGGAAGTGCAGCAAAGAAATAAAAAAAATGATAAAGATAGAGTTGAAGTGAAATTCGAATTGAATGCAAATAAAGTACTATAGAAAAAATCGACAACGGTGGGAGTGCTGACTTTCCAGAGACTCTAGATATGCAGTCAGTGAAACTTACTCAAAGCACACTGAAATAAGGAAAGCGGCTGTGACAAAAAGGATGAAGACGTCCCGGAGGAAGTGAGGTCCACAAAAAAATTTTACATTAAAGGAACTCTCTGAGACATTGCATGGCATTGGAAGTGCAAAGGATAAAATACCGCGTGTAATCCAAATGTAATGTTTTGCCAAGGCGCAGAAAAGGTGTTCTCTTGGTGTATAAAACTTATACTAGAAGACAAGCACTGTTCAGGTTATCTTTAACAAGTTTTATCTTTGCAAAGAATAAAATACTTTAATTCTCAATGTTTGAATGTTTTAAACTGGTATTTTTAAAAAATTTTTCATATACAGTGTATTTGTAACCATTAAGTGAGTTTTGAATGGTTCTTTTGTTGTTGCTGTTTTTTGCCAAGACAAAGACTTGCTCTGTCACCCAGGCTGGAGTGCCGCGATGCGACATAGGCTCACTGCAACCTCGGCTTTCCGGGCTCAAGTGATCCTCCCACCTCAGCCTCCTGAGTAGCTGGGACTACAGGTGCACACCATCACACCTGGCTAATTGTTTTATTTTGTAGAGATAGGGTCTCACTGTGTTGCCCAGAGCTGGTCTGGGAACTCCTGGGCTCACGCCATCCTCCCTCCTGGGCCTCCCAAACTACTGGGATTACAGGCGTGAGCCACGGCGCCTGGACTGCTTTGAATGTTTTGAGAAAAACTATTTAAAGTCGTGGAACAATCTTAATTTTTCCCGTTGATTATTAAGGCAGTTTTGCATGGTTCAGTCATTTCCAGCGCCCAGAATTACCGGATCCGCAATATGCATTATATGTCAATGTGAAATTGTCAACAACCACTGTAGGGTAGAACACATAAATTGATGGTTACAAAGCAATAGGTTTTTTTCTTTTCTTTTCTTTTCTTCTTCTTTTTTTTTTAATCCGCGCCGTAAGCATGTTGGGATTCTCTTTGGGTGCTAACGGTTGAAAAGGAGCTCCTGCCAGCGGCTGAAAACACGACAGCACGCGGGGGCGAAGGGCCTGGGCAGAGGGGCGGGTGCGCAGGTGGCCTGGCCTCGCCCCACGGCTCCGGAGCCCGGGCCACGCCAGCCCGGGCCACGCCAGCCCGGCTCCCCGCGAGACCCGCACCCGTCCGCCGGAGCGCGCCAGCGGGCCACGGCCTGCAGGGGTGGAAGGGGCGGCGGCGGCGGCGGCAGGAGCTGCGGGCCACGCACAGCGGCGGCGGGAGCGGCCGGGCACGCACGGCGACGGCGGCGGCGGGAGCGGGAGCCCGGGCCACGCACGGCCGCAGCGGCGGGCGCGGGAACGGCGGGAGCTGTGGCGGCGGCGGATGGCCCAGAGCTGATCTATGCGGCGCCTGGAGGGGCTGTGTCTGCGGCGGCGGCGGCGGCGGCGGGGCCCTGCCCGCGAGCGGAGCGGGGACAAGATGAAGTACCAGAAATACCTGACGGTGCTGCAGATGGCCATCGGCGTCACCCCCTCCAACCGCGGCAGCCTCCTGCCGCTCAAGAGGAAGCTGTGGTGAGGCGGCCGCGCGGACGCGGAGCCCCCGCCGGGCCGGGGCAGCCGGGGCAGCCGGGGCGGGGGCCGGAACGGGAGCGGGAGTGGGGGCCGGGGCGGGCGGGAGGCGAGGCCGCGGCTGCGGGGCCCGACGGGGCGAGGGGCGCGCGGGGCGCAGCAGCCATGGCCGAGCCCGGGGCCGAGCGCCGCCTTGTGCCGCGCGCCGGCGGGCGGGTTCCGCTGAGACCCTCACTGTGCCTGCGGCGGGGAGCGGCCGGACCACGGCAGCCGCACACGGGCATCGGCCTCCCGCCTCTGTCTGTCCTTTCTGCTCCGTTCCGAAGGGTTCTGACTCGGAATTTCCAGCCAGGCTCTCGCGGAGACTGCAGAGAATTCATTAGTTAGTATCACTGTGTGCGTTGACAGTTATTTTTCAAAAATTCATCTGCTGCTCAGTGCATAGTAGAGGACGAGCAAGGCAAGGGGAATAAGTTCTGAGATTATTATTGCATTGTCAGGGACTGTATTCTTAACTGATGCGTTCCAGTTCCAATAACCTGGAAACTGTTACTGAGGTAATGGGGAGAGAACACACTTAAAGAAAAACGTCTGGATCTTACTGGTTTACGCTATTGATTATCTACAGGATTGTGTATTGCATTTTATTCATAATATTCCGTAATCCATGCGGAATCCCAGGGGCCACCTAGCTATCCCACTGGCTTGAGATTTAGGCTTAAGGTTCTTTTGCAAAAGAAAGAAAAGGAAGATGACTACAGAAAAAAGATGCCAGTTATCATGACAGTCAGTGGTTATTTTAATTTTAAAATTGGTGGTCAGTGTAGTTCATAAAGGTTTTATTCCATTCAATTGAATGCAGTCTAATTTAATCCTAGGGTTATAGAGAAAGGAGATGAGGCTGCTTTTAGGTAATTGAGGAAAGTAATTCCTGCCGTCTAAGACAGTATGAAAGAATGATCCTTAGTGATAAGCCAAGAAAAAGGTGGGTTAAGAAAACGAATCCCAAAAGTGGAGAATTTTGAAGGTAAGACAAATATGGGCAGCAAAGTTCAGATTTCAGCTGTGCCACTTACTGTGTGACCTTAAGCAAGTTCCTGGAGTGTCCATTTCTTCCTCTGTAAAATGAGAATCTTGTTATCTCCTTTATGGGGATAAATACACGTCAACTCTGATAATGAATACAAAGGTGTCTACCACTGTCCTGGCTTGATAATAGGTGCTTAGTAAATGTTAGTGTCTTTCTGCCCCCACCAATTTGTCTTTTTAAAAAAGAAATTTATTCGCCAAAAGATGTTTTAATGTGCCAGGTACAGTGGCTCACACCTGTTATCCCAGCACTTTGGGAGACAGAGGTGGGCGGATCACCTGAGGTCTGGAGTTCAAGACCAGCCTGACCAACATGGTGAAACCCCATCTCTACTAAAATAAATAAATAAATAAAAATAAAAGATAGCCAAGTGTGGTGCCGGGTGCCTATAATCCCAGCTACTCGGGAGGCTGAGGCAGGAGAGTCGCTTGAACCCAGAAGGCAGAGGTTGCAGTGAGTCAAGATCATGCCACTACACTCCAGCTTGGGTGACAGTGAGACTCCGTTTCAATAAAAAAAAAAAAGATATTTTAATATGATGACCAGCAAGTGACAACACTTAGAAGACAAGGCTAGCAGCAGTTGAATTAAGACATGTCTGTGGGAGAAGATGTTAGCAAATAAATGAAGACTCACTACAGTGAAGGGAGAACGGGTAACTCTTGAAGATTGTTTCTCAGATTGATGGTATCTGAGTGTATGGGGGATATCAGCACCATCAGTCTTATCTCCCGTTTTGCTTTTCTCCTGAGCACTTATCAATTACTAACACTCTGTTTATTGTACTTACTTTTCATATGTATTCCCTCTCTCCTCACTAATATGTAAGTTGCATGAGGAAGGGCTTTTGTCTGTTTCAATCATTGCCGTAAAGCCCCTGCAACTGATGTCTGGTACAAAATAGCTTCTCAATAAATATTTGTTGAATAGATTCTTAATAATTTGTGACTGGGAAATAGTATGTTAGGGAAATCTGTTTTCTTGATGTTCAGTATAAAAATTTTTATTATTTATTTATTTAGTTAGTTTTGCTCTTATTGCCCAGGCTAGAGTGCAATGGCCAGTCTCAGCTCACTGCATCTTCCGCATCTGGGGTTCGAATGATTCTCCTGCCTCAGCTTCCCCGGTAGCTGGGATTACAGGTGCGTGCCACCATGCCCAGTGATTTTTTTTTTGTATTTTGAGTACACATAGAGTTTTACCATGTTGGCAAGGCTGGTTTCCAACTCCTGATGTCAGGTGATCTGCCTACCTTAGTCTTCCAAATTGCTGGGATTACAAGTATGAACCACTGCACCCGGCCCAGTTTAAAAATTAAGATGTGAGAATAATATTTGAGGAACTATTAGACATCCATATTAGCAGCATTTGGTCACAAAGTTAGGAAACTAGGTTTATTCTTTTTCATCAGTGGGGTGCTGCTTCTGAAAACACATTCCCCAAACACAGAATTTCTGAAGAGAAAACACAAGGAAATAAAATCCAGGTAACTTTTATATCCAAGAAATTCATGTTTGAGGTAGGCAATGAGTTAAGGCCAGGGATAAAAACCGTCTTACTAAGAGGTGGCCTGGAAAAGGCAAGCAGCTTTTGTTGAGCTTTTCCGTGATCTTAGATAATCATTTCAAAATTTCCACTCAATGTTAACTTGCAAATGTACGTTCATCTACTTTTACAGTGGCAAAGGGAAGAGCATGCTCTATGAAGACTCTGGAGTGAGTGGCTCTTTTACACAGAGATATGGAATACTTTATATTCTTAAGTTGGAGAACACTGTGTTGCCAGATTCATTTTTCTCTCATACCCTTTGGATTTATTTTCTAGATAATGTTTCATTTTGCTAGTTTCATAGCAACTGCACGTGGAGCATTTGAGACATAAGGTACCATCATATGTCTAAAAGATAGTAGGATGTATGTCCTGACTCTAGAGTGGTGGGCGGAAACCAATAGCAGACATCAACAATGCCTGTCAGATCTTGGAATGCACCAGCTTGTGCCTGTTTGCAAATGTGAGGGCCAGGCGCGGTGGCTTGCGCCTGTAATCCCAGCACTGTGGGAGGCCAAGACTGGTGGATCACTTGAGGTCAGGAGTTCGAGACCAGCCTGGCTAACATGGTGAAACCCCATCTCTACTAAAAATATAAAAATTAGCCAGGTGTGGTGGTGTGTGTTTGTAATCCCAGCTACTGAGGAGGGTGAGGCAGGAGAATCGCTTGAACCCAGGAGGCGGAGGTTGCAGTGAGCCGAGATTGTGCCATTGCACTCCAGCCTGGGCGACAGAGCAAGACTCCGTCTCTGAATAAATAAATAAATGTGAGCATGTATTATCAAAACTGATCAAGGCATACGTGAAGATTTATATGACGGTATTTATGTATCTGTGTTTCTCTGTTTTTATGGCAGTTTGTATGGAAAGGCTTCTGCCAGTGTAAAGGTCAGGGTTGGATGCCTTATTCCCACACTTCCATCTCGCTTGGGCATTTGTGCCCATCAGTTTTTCTTTGTGCAGTATCTTCTGCCTTTCTGATTGGCTCTGTAAATCTCATAAGGAGTATTATATTTGCAAACCAAGTTAGGTGGAAACTGAAGCAGACAGTCAGACCCACATAGTGGAGCCTGTGGGAACCCTCTTCTCATCCTTTTCTCCAAGAAATTTAGGAAGCAGGAGTGTTTGCGGTGTTTGGTTCTGAATCATTACTTAGGAACCCAGAACAAAGCCCAGTTACCTCTACCTGAGGTAGTTTGTATAACCTGCTGCCTTCCTTTGGGAGACCTCCTGGAGTTGCCAGTGATGAAAAGAAGCAGTGGGGCTTTGTATTTTCAGGGGCTGCTGTAACAGATCATGTAAACTTGGTGGCTGAAAACCACAGAAATTTATTCTCTCAATTCTGGGGGCTAGAAGTCCAAAATCGAGGTGTTGGCAGGGCCATGCTCCCTCAAACGTTCTCAGGGAGGGTCCTTCCTTGCCTCTTCCGAACATTCTTTGTGGCTGCAGGGATCCACACTCTGCTTCTGCCTTCACGTGGACTTCTCTGTGTCTCTTCCTCTGACTCTCTTTTTTTTTTTTTTTTTGGAGGACTAAAACTTTTAATTTTTAATTTATTTCAAATTATAAACTAGAAACTCATAAAATAAATGCCCCATTGTATAGATGTATGGATATGCATACAGGTTCTTCTGCAGGCCATATTAGAATCTCCACCACAACTAAAACACAGCTCTCCTCTGACATCCCTGAGACTTAGTTCCTTACTCAACTCTGTCTCTTATAAGGACATTTGTCATTGGATTTAGGGCCCACCTGGATGATCCAGGATGATCTCATCTGGAGATCTTTAACTTAATTACATCAGCAAAGCCTCTGTTTCTAAACATGGTAACATTCTAAGTAAGGTGACATTCACGCTGCTGTTCTGCAGGTGTAAAGCACAAATAATACTTACTCCTTTCTCTTTTATGTGAAATACAAAAAATATTTTCATAATACTATTATTGCTGTCAGCAGTCTTGAGTTTTGCAATAAGTGCTTTAAAAGTATTTACAGTGATCTCAGGGAGAAAAGGGGGTGTCATTTCATTTTCTTTAAACTCTAAAAACGTTTCCCCAGTTATTTGATTCAGTGATTATTTAAGACCATGCACTATCAGTATATTTATTCGAGTAGTCATCTAATAATCAGATTCTAAAAACAATAAGAGTTGCTATTCATTGAGCTGTTACTTGCCAGACTCTATATTAGTGCTTTCCAAGTATCCTGTCGTTATTTAACTTATAGCACCCTTATGAGGTAGGTGCTGTATTTTCCCAGTTCTACAAATGAGGTCATTGACTTGCCCAGAGTCATACAATTGATCAGGGTTTAAAAGACAATTAATCAGGGAGATGACAGTCTAGAAAGAGAGAATAACTGAAAACAGATAATAAAATGACTGGTAATTTCCCCATAGAAGGTTGTTTCTCCAGGGGTGGTCCCCTGGCCCACTCGTGGGTCACTGAGGTCCTCCTTTTGGGACTTGAAGGGCTCCAATACCCAAGTCTTTCAGAATTTTTTTTTATGAGATGAAGTTTCACTCTTGTTGCCCAGGCTGGAGTGCAATTGGACAATCTCGGCTCACTGCAACCTCTGCCTCCTGGGTTCAAGTGATTCTCCTGCCTTAGCCTTCCACGTAGCTGGGATTTCAGTCACCCACCTCCACACCTGGCTAATTTTTTATATTTTTAGTAGATATGGGGTTTCACCATGTTGGCTATGCTAGTCTCCAACTCCTGACCTTCAGGTAATCTACCCACCTCAGCCTCCCAAAGTGCTGGGATTACAGGCAGAAGCCACTGCGCCCAGCCCATAATTTTTAAAATGAGCTTATTATTGGCAGTTGCACATTATTTTTTATAAGATCATCAAATGACTATTTACTATTAACCTATTACTTGAGTTATTAAGCTCTCTGAAATCCAATGCTTATAAACAAAAATTAGCATTTTACTAACTTTTCCTAAAGTATCCTTCAGAAGGATTTAGCATCCTTTTAAAGCCAGCTGCCCTCCTGTACTTAGCAGTATCTCATGGCTCCTCAGCTTACACTGTTGTTTGGAATTCCCCTCAAGTGGAGGAAGGTTGCCTTGCTGTCACTCATTAGCATTCTCTTGAGTTGGCTGTGGCTGTCAGTTGCTGATATCTTAAAACTAATATCTTATAGAAGGATTATTAGATGTTACTTTGTTGATAGTTTTGTCCTTGTGTAATTGCTTTGTTTTTTTACTGTCTTGATTGTTTTTGCCCAATTCTGTGTTATTGAGTTCTTTTCAACTGGAAATTAGAAATTGGTGGTGTAGATGAGCTTGGGAGTTGTTTGTCCTAGGGTGGTCAGAAATACTTCTAACCAAAGCTCCTGAGTTGGAAACAAAAGGAATGAATACCTAAGGCTCCCTGGGAAAGTTGGGCTTTCAGGGATGGGGGGTAGAAAAGCATTGCAGGAGAGGGAAGGGTGTGGGAGGGATGGTTGCAGAATGTCGAGGAGTTGTGCTGCACTGTGGCGTATGTATTTTGGACTAGTGAAAGTTTGTATCTCTGTTGGATTTAAATGACTTTGCTAAGGACCGTGTCCCATGTCAAAGGTATAGCAGTCCACATTTGGCCTGTAGCCAACAGAGAACCCAGTAGAGCTTTTAGATGTGACATAATGGGTGGGGTTGGACTGGTGTGTACCTTTCTCCTGCATGTCGCTGACCAGGGAAGATACATTCAAAGAACAAGAACTCAATGGTAACAGTTTTCTGGATTGTTAATAATATCGGGGCAGGTGCTGGCTTTACCCAAATGAGAGCCTGTCTAGGAAGCTGTGCTGGAGGAGGCCATGCTGGCCTGCAAGCCTTGAAGGGGATGCCTCCTCCCTCACCTCCGGTGCTACGATGGTGGAGCCTGCGGTGCAGACCAGGCCTGTTCTAGCAGTGTCAGGTGAAGAGAAGGAAAATGGGCAGAGCAAGTGGTGGACTGCCTCTGGGGGCCAGGCCTGTGGTAAGTGTTCATCCAGTGGGGGTAGGAAGTGGAAGGAGAGGGTGGGCCTTGGGCTTCTACCTTTGATGCCTATCAGCCATGCCTACAAGTAAAGCATGCTCTCATGAGGGAAGTTACAAAGGGGGTGGAGAGAGGCAGAAATTTTCTCCCCAGCTTCCTTCTAGGAAGGATAAAGTGGACTTAAGAATAAGGAAAAGTAAAACCTCATTGCAAGCTAAATATTGATTTCCTTACAGGTCAAGGGGAAATATGCAAGGTGCTTATATATCAGTTTCTAACTTTATTTCCCTGTCATCAAGGGCAATTCCCCTAAATATGTAGGGAATAATCCCCAAAGTCTGAGTTACTCAGTTCAGATCTGCACCATCAGGGTTGCAGAAGAGTGGTATCAGGGGAATAAAAATATTTATACTCCATGTCAGATGGAACTGTCCTTGGTGGGCTCTTTGTATAGCTCTTCTCTTCTGAGTTATAGATATGCAACTGTGTTCTTGCGAATATCCAGGAAAAAAATAAACACACACGTACCCCTCCTCAGGACAAATATTCTTAAAGATGGTAATAAACAAAAGAGAAGCAACATCTGAAATTCACCTCTTTCTACAAGAACATTTCTACTTACACCAGAGTTAATATTCTGCATTATTATCTACATCCGTGTTTTTTTCTTTTCTTTATTCCACACCAAACAAAGTGGGGGGTCATTATTGAGCCATATGCCTTTTAACAATTTACCTCAGCTTCCCAAAGATCTGGTCAAAGCTTTAAAGTTACTGAAGTTACTCTGTAGAAGTCTAGTTAAATTCTTAGACAAGGTACCATCTTCCTGTAGAGTCTGTGGGCAGGATGGGTCCAGAGCTAATATTCACCTGGTATATGCCAGTTTAGCTCTACTGATTATTACATGTTTTTATTTGTTTATTATTTTTTTTTGGAGACATGGTCTCACTCCATTGTCCAGGCTGGAGTGCAGTGGTGTATCACCGTTCACTGCAGCCTCGACCTCCTGGGCTTAAGTGATCTTCCCACCTGAGCCTCCCAACTAGGATCACAGGTATGTGCCATCTTTCCTGGTGAATTTTTTGTATTTTTTGTAGAGACAGAGTCTCTGTATGTTGCCCAAGTTGGTCTCAAACTTCTGGGCTCAGGAGATCCTCCTGCCTCGAACTCTCAAGGTACTGGTATTACAGGCACGTTTTTATTATGATCCTGGTAGGGAGGCAGTGGAGCTATTCTTCTAGTTATATTTATGGTCACTTTTTTTTGTTTTACTTTGCCACTGGATTTAATATTACATTGAGTTAACCCTGATACATTTCTTGGCCATATGCCATTTATAAAATTTGGTAGATATAAATTCTTATTACAGGCTCTTTTAGGCATCTAGGTTTGGCGTAAAGGAAGACTAGTGATACCTTTCTAAGTCAAATTAGAGAAAAATGTATGAAAAATACTAGACAGATTTATTTATATTAAATGTTTGCATTAACTTTCTGAAATATGATCACACCTACCAGCACTATCAAAATAAAGTGAGAGAGAAGAAATGAAAAGTTGATTTGTACATTGTTTTATAACTCTGTTTTTCTTTCCCATATGTCCTCTTTTGAATAAAGTTCATTGTTTTCATGGAAGCTTTTACCCTGCACAGAAGAGAACAAAGCTGTACAATGTTTCTTTTTATGGTGAGAATCATGAAAGTGGCATCATTGCACTTTTACTTTAGGAGGCCAGTTGAAAGGAAGACTCACTGGAAATTCAATGAAAGAAGAAAATTAATTTTTAAAGCCACAACAAAATTCATAATAGTCTGAGTAAACAATAAAGAATGTCATCAGTGGACCGGGATTTTTGAGGACTCTCTGAAATGTAGCTAGCAGATAGGGATAGATCTGTTGAGAGAAAAACCTTGCAGTTGTCTAGAGCATGAGCACTGGGGTCAGCGAGGCAGGGCTATCCTAGAGGTGGCTACTGACTTGCAAGAGAAGTCTGCCTCACAGACCTGGCAGTGAATCCCATCTCTCTGCCAGAGTTACTGAAGGCAAGCCACAGTAATCACAGTGGAGAAATGGGTGTTTTCCAATACAAATGTAAGTAGACATTAAAAATCACCAAACAGTACAAGAAAGCCAGTACCCAGAGAATTACCAAATTAAAAAGCAGAACGAATCCCTGAGAAAGTAGAAAAACATGAGATCGTTATTTTCAGGAAAAAATGGTTATTTTCGGAAAGATGCCTGAGAATATTGCATCAATTAAAAAATACTAGATACTTCTTTAGAAATTTAAAATTTGCTCATTCATAGAAAAGAGAATGGTTGAATTCGCAAAACTGAAAAGCAAGTTAGCAGTCTGGAGGAGTAAGTTAAAGAATCACAAAAGAGTAAAGGGATCAGAAGCATGAACGAGAAGCTAGGAATCCTGGACACTATTTCAAAGAGGGGTTGAGGATTTTTGTAGGGTTGTGGAGTTGCTGGGAAAGAAGGGGAATAAAGACGTGCTAATGCCACTTCTTGTTTCAGAGGAGGTGAGGATACTGATGAGCCCTAGGTGTTGACAGGAAAATATGAGTCTAAATGTATATGTGTGTGTGTATGTGTACATATACATGTGTGTAATAGATACATCTATAAAGATGTCCATGTGCATGTGTGCATATAGTTAAGTAGAGTTAGAGTTTCCCTAATAAGATGTATAACTTTCAAACTACTGACTGGAAAGGGAAGAAGGTCTCAGGGTGGTTGAGGACAAAGGCAACTCAATCATTTTAATAAGACAGAAACTTAAGAAGAAAGCATAAAAAAAACACAAAACAAGATGGCAGGAATAGATGTAAACAGGTGCCAACACAATAAATTTGAATGGATTGAGTTTCTCTTAAAAGACATTAACCCTCAGATTGGGTAAAGAAAGAAAACAATCCAGGTACATGCTACTTACCAAGAGTTAAAGGTACAACTGAAAAAAAAAAAAAGCTGAAAAGAGAGACTTGGAACGCTTGAAAATACAAACAAACACAGATAAATCAGGAAAGGGTTAATATAAAAATGTAGATGGGGAAAATTATCATCAGACAAATTAGCATTTAAGGTAAAATCTTTAATTGGCATAGTCTTTTTATATGATAAAAGATTAAATCCCTAGAAGATATGTGTCATAAACATCAAGACATCTAATAAAAAAGAATTGAAATATAAAAAGCAAAAACTAAAAGATATAGAAAGATCAATTGACAAATCCGGGTTCATGGCGGAAAATTCTATAATAGTCCTTTATACAGAATTAGCAGTTCAACAGATAAAAGTATAATGAAGGACATGGAGAAGTTGAGTGATAATAAAGTGGTAAAGTTGCCCTTGTATTTAAGGACTCTCCCAAATGGGCATTCTCATACACTGTTGACGGAAGTGTAAATTCGTAAAGCTTTTTGGAAAGGTATTACCTGTCAGCATTTAGAAGCTCTCATTTCTGACTGCATTTCTACTTTGAGGCATCTTTCCTAACTAAATAAAGCATTTGTACTATACCCAAAGATGTTACCAAGGATGTTCATTGCTGTATGGTTTGATAACAAGCATATGAAGGCAAACTAAATGCCCATTAGAAGGGAATTGGTTGAACCAATTATGTTACATCTATATTGTGAGATACTGTTTAGCCATTAAAAAGAGTGAAATAGTTCTTTATGGATTATTATGGGCAGAACATTAAGATATATTAAGTGAAAAATATAAGGTGCCGGACAACACACACAGTTTGGTCACCTCACTAAAAAATTTCAAAAGGAAATAATCACATCTATAAATAAGCATGAGCATTTGTCTGGGAGATTATACAGTACAAAGAACTGTTAATAATGGTTGATTTTTCCCAATGCTGGTCTGTGCTAAAAAAAAAAATAATGGTTGATTTTGGGGCTGGGCGCTGTGGCTTATGCCTATAATCCTGGCACTTTGGGAGGCCAAGGCAGGTAGATCACGAGGTCAAGAGATAGAGACTATCCTGCCCAACATGGTGAAACCCTGTCTCTACTAAAACTGCAAAAATTAGCCAGGCATGGTGGCGCACGCCTGTGGTCCCAGCCACTCGGGAGGCTGAGGCAGGAGAATTGCTTGAACCCAGGAGATGGAGGTTGCAGTGAGCCAAGATTGCGCCATGCATTCCAGCCTGGCGACAGAGTGAGACTGTCTCAAAAAAAAGGTTGATTTTGGAAAAGAGAAAGGGGTTTGGGATGAGGGGGGAAAAGCAGCTTTTACTTTCCATTTTTATATCTTTTTATACTGTGAATGTTTTAACTATATGGATATATTACTTTTATTCTAAACTGTAGACATGCCTAGTCTATGTTCTGACATTTCCTGTGTCTATATGAACATGTATTCCAGTGTACACTTTATGGATGGCTTAGATTATTTGCTGCTTCTTGTTTGTGTTTTCGTGATTCTGTAATTATGCTGAATTAAGTGTTGGCTATCATGTTTAGATTTATTTTATTTTCATACTTAACAAAAGCATACTGAACAGTATCTGTGATGGACACAAAGATAGCTCATTTGTACTGGGTGTGCCAGGCATGAGAGACGCCTCCAAGTTACCTAGGAAACTTCAGTCTTATCTTAATGGCTTCTTCGATGGTTGTAGCAGTGATCTTTAATGAATCTTTACAAAACAACAACAACAGCAACGAGAAAAACCTTATTAATGAGACCGGGTCTTACTCTTGTCTCTGAGGCTGAAGTGCAGTGGTGGCTTACTGTAGCCTTGACATCCCAGGCTCAAGCAATCCTCCCACTTCAGCCTCCCAAGCAGCTGGGACCACAGGCATACACCACCAGGCCAGGCTAATTTTTTTATTTGCATGTGTCTATGTAGAGGCAGGGTCTCCCTATATTGCCCAGGCTGGTCTCAAACTCCTGGGCTCAGGTGATTGATCCTCCTGCCTTGGCCACTCAAAGTGCTGTGATTTTATGGTGTGAGCCGCCACCCCAAGCCTAATGAATCTTAATGTTGTACTATTTGAACTCTGTCAAGATGTCTAAACTAGCTAAGAAATACTTAGAAAGGGGATCTGATAGAATGTAGCTCTGCTGTGGTTCTTAGTTTTTTGGGTGAAAAAAGGAGCGTGACGTTTCCAAAGCTACCTTTGAGTAAATGCTTCCCTTAAACTTGAGAAATGTGTTCACCTGTAAGCCTGTCTTTTTAAAGATTTTTTTCTTAATTGCAGGGTAACGCCATCCTCTGAAAATCCTAATGGTGCTACTTCTAGTGTCAGCCAAGGAAAACCCTCTTTAAGAAGAATTAAAGGGAGATTACACAGAAGCAAAAGCCTTGATAGCATCGATTTCTGTGAGCTCACTGTAAGTGGACTGATCAATGCTTTTCTGTTTTCAAAGAGTATGAAAGTTTTTATTTTATTATTTTCATGGGATGCAACAGGCTTATTTTGTGGCAAGCATTTTTTAATTTTAGAAATGGTTTACCTAACAGGTTACCAACCAGAATGCTTTCTTAACTAGCATGCATATGATATATTTATAATAGTGGTTCATAATGATGATTCTGATGCAAAGATGAAGATAGAGAAATGCTCCCTACTGCTACAAGAAAAATTGATTTAAGTTCAATAGAGTATTAATGTAAATAGTTCATAAAATCACAAATCTACATGTTAACGAGACTTAAGTATCTGATTAACCCCAAACACCCAGCTTCCTGATAGTACCAGACAATAATTACTCTAATATTATTAGCACAGATGCCAATTCAGTCAGTTAATGATGGTGCTTTCTTTCTATTCTTTTTTTTTTTTTTGAAGAGGCAGAGTCTCCCTCTGTTGCCTTGACCAGAGTGCTGTGGTACGGTTATGGCTCACTGCAGCCTTGAACACCTATGCTCAAGTGATCCTCCCACATCAGCCTCCCAAGTAGCTGGGACTATAGGTGTGTGCCACTATGCCTGGCTAATCTTTTAATATTTTGTAGAGATGGGGGTCTCACTATGTTGTCTAGGGCTGATTTTGAACTCCTGGCACTGTCTTTTTATTCTAAGTAATTAACATTAATGGCCATATTTTTTTCGAGGCCAAGCAATAGGTTCTTATTTCTCATATGGGAATGTGGTAAATGCATGCATGTTTTTGGAGGAACACTGGCACTTAAAATGCCATAAAGCAAATACTAGAATTTTCTTTGCTGTAAAAGGTTTTATTTCAATTGATGTATCATAAGGTTCAATGGTAAATTAATGAATGTTTAGGTTATTTAGTAGACCTGATATATTCATTTTTGTCCTTTGAGTTTTGAAAATTTTTGAATGAGAAAGGTACCATTGGCCAGTGTTTCAAAAAATGGTATCAAAGTATGAAACTAAATTGTCTTTTTCATCTCTTATCTATAACTACTGAAAATGAAAGCTCAGTAAATGTGAATACTCTTATTATTTTACTTTTTACATTTATTTTTTCATTTTTACTAAAATAATTTTATTCGAGCATTTTCTTTAAAATGTTCTTAAATACTTTTTATGACACAAGACATAAAGAGGTAAAATGTGACCTATCAGAAGACATTTAACAAAGAACACAAAAAGAATAAAAAGACAGTAAATTCCTGTTGAGTAGACCTAACAGTTAAAGTGACTAAAGAAAATAAAAATGTACTTCAAAATGAAGTGGGTTGCTTTTCGAAAGTGAAACATTGAATTCATCAACAAACAAATTTAAATTATTTGTTGGAATATAAAAGTGGAAATTTAAATTTTATCAGGGTTTTTCTATTGCGCAAAACATTGTCATTATTGAAGCATAATCACATAACTAATTAATTTTGCATGTCATAAAATATGTTTATTTGCATAAACAGAATCATTCTGGTTGGGGAACAGGTTATAATGTTTCTAGAATGTAGTAGACAAAAAGCTTTACAGAGAAAAAGATTGCCTTCAGTTTTCCACAAATAGAATTGACGAATAGAGTTATCTGTTTATAATAATAATTACATTCCAAAATTATTGAGAGTTTATTTTCTGCCTTGTTTCATGAAAGAATTGATCTGGTTGATGTTAGTATACACTCCAGGCAAGGAAAAAATAATACTACCTAGGTGCAGAATTAATTTCTTTCTTTTTGATGGTTTTTCCTATTTGACTCTATCTCAAAAGAGAAATGTCTTAGTATCCCTGAAGGGAAGGCATTTTGACATTGATGTTAAAAGAGACGAAAAGTTGAGGTTCATAAAAGGCTTATTCCAGGGAGGAGCTGTATATTCTGGTGTAATGGTTCCCTTGGATTCATGGACTATGTTGTTTTGAATTTTGGTTTTCTACTTCTGAAGAGTGCATTGAAAGGCCATGGTCTTTGGTATGCTGACATTTCATCCCTCAGCAATGAGAATGTTTTAATGAAATTTAATTTCTGCAATTAATTTGAGTTTTCTTCAACTTGCATTCATTTTCTTTCTCAGGTTTTGTGGTCATGGGTGGTGGAACAACAATTTATATTTACTGTATCTTACTCTGCCTGTTTTTAGTTTGTTAGAAGTTTTTACAATGAGCATGTTTCATTTTTAGAAAAGCAATAAACTGATTTCCCAAACAATAAAAAAATAAAAATAAGAAGAGCTTAACAGCTCTTGGCTACTCCCACTTTCTACCATAAGATACGGCAATTAATACTGTAATATCCAAAATATGTAGGGGCATATAGCATCTCTGGCATGGGGCTAAAAACATTTTTTTCCTACACTTTAAAAATTCTGTCTTTTTGGCCAGGCACGGTGGCTCACGCCTGAAATCCCAGCACTTTGGGAGGCCGAGGTGGGCAGATCATCTGAGGTCAGGGGTTTGAGACCAGCTTGACCAACATGGCAAAACCCTGTCTCTACTCAAAAAACAAAAATTAGCCAGGCGAGGTGGCAGGCACCTGTAATCGAAGCTACTCAGGAGGCTGAGGCAGGAGAATCACTTGAATTCAGGAGGTGGAGGTTGCAGTGAGCCAAGATTGTACCACTGCACTCCAGCCTGGGTGACAGAGAGAGACTCTGTCTCAAAAAAAAAAAAAAAAAAAAAAAAATTGTCTTTTTTTTTGAAAGAAGGAAGGGCTACACTTTTGAAAAAAACGTGGATTAGAAAAAGATTTCATGGAAGATGAAAGGTGTTCAGAATTGTTTTTCTAAGGAAGTTGACTTTGTAATATCATGTAGAACCAATTTAAAACCTTAGCCACAGAAGTCTAAAGGGAAGATATTTGGTAAAGGATCTGTGATGACTTCTAATTACATAGGAATAGAAATCTTTATTTCCTTTAGGAGGTATTAGCCACTATAGATACCTCTTTGTAAATGTTCTTACAGTTCAAACAACTCTGAAAACTTTATACACTATTTTAAAATTTTATTTTAAAATTCTGATTAAATTTATGGCTCCCTATGATTGCTGGAAGTAAATAGAGAACCTTAAAATAGGAAAAATTAGACTTACTTAATAATCTCCTGTCATAGCTACATATCAAATTTGTATAACCAACAGAATAATATTCTATTTTTATGTTTTAATTTTAATTTTTCCAAATTTGTCTAAGAAAAAATACAACTTTTATTGATTTTAGAAAAACATAGCAAATGGAGCAAGAGGTCCATTTGCTGTAGTTTCCTGGTTCCAGTTTCTGGCTGAGAGGCCTCAGGTTCCAGCTGAGCCTGTTGGCTTTGGTCCCTGGCATCATTAGAATGATGCCATTTCACTCCTGGGGAGAAGTGATTGTTTCAGCTTTCTCTGTGGGGATTAAATGGGATGGGCATTCCAGTTCATTTTGTAACCCCACAGGATAATTGATTGGCATCCTAGTTTACTGATGGGGACTGGAATCCATCCAGTCTCCGTGGTTTCTTGAGGCAGTGTCCCAGAGATGCTTGATAAAATTCTCTTATGCAAAGGCTGGACTCGACAAGTCTGTTCTGTATACGTGTTTTGCCTAGAAAACCTGAGCCCTTCTTCAATGTTTTCATGGGTAAAATGGTGTATAAACGAGATGACAGGTTCTTTTTTTCCCCCCCTTGGGGTGATAGACATATTAACAATCAATATGAAAAAGAAAGTGACCTTTTGTCTTTAGATTTAGTGAATGATATTTATGTTCTTAGCTGTTCCTTTTCACTCTGGTGTTATTGCCTGTTTGAGTTGCAAATCAGGTTTCATTTTTCACTTCTGCCCCTTCCTTTCTCTTGGATTATAAGTGTATAGTCAAAGAAGTTATAAGTGATAATTTAAAAAGGAAAGAAAAACAAAAAACAAAAAACAAAACAAAAGTTAACAAATTGCTTGAAATTTTGCAGCTTCTCTTATCAAACCTCTTCCCTAAAATAGGGGAATGGAGCCAGTTGGGTGAAGTTCATTCTGTTTGGGAGGAAGGTATTCTAGAACATAAACTTAGGCAATTTATTTCCTGCTTTGTGGGTATCAATCTAGATTGCTGCTTATCTCTCTGCCAACAGAAAAATACTACAAAAAGTTTTGTGCACAGTGAATAGAAACACTGATCCAGTTAATGGTTTATGGTGATGTTCCCTTAACCTTGAGTGACAGAGAATTCAGCCATCACTGATAATCGTTAGGCAAAAGGGATACATGTTTCAAAAAGGGATACATGTTTTTGTCATTAGAGGGGAAAATGTATGATAAGACATTATTTGGAGTGTTACATTTGAGTACATTTTTGGGTTAATAAATCATATGTCACTGCTTCCTGAATAATATTTCTGTTTTTAATATCAGTTATTTTTTTCCATTTGAAAAGACACTTCTTTCTCCTGATATAAAAGAGTATTCAGCTGGGCGCAGTGGCTCACACCTGTAATCCCAGCACTTTGGGAGGCCTAGGAGGGTGGATCACCTGAGGTCAGGAGTTCGAGACCAGCCTGGCCAACCTGGTGAAACCCTGTCTCTACTAAAAATACAAAAATTAGCTGGGTGTGGTGGCAGGTGCCTGTAATCCCAGCTACTCAGGATTACAGGATTGAGACTATCTCAGAAAAGAAAAAAAAAAAATCCATGCAGACCAACAGGAAACATCTGTAACCCTGTAAAGATATCGATGATGAAAAATTTCTCTTCCTCACTCTACCTCTCAAAACGTTCTACTATGAGACTGGTGGAACCCTGAGAGGCCTCAGGGACCTGTTTTGACACAAAACTGCCTTTTGACTTTGAACACATCCTAAGTTTTTTTCTACCTTGGGCACCTGGCTGGTGAGAGAGAAGCTGGACATGAAATGGTGAGAACGCGGTGGAAGGAGAGCCTGTGGAGGGACATGGACACCACTTTTGGACTTCCTGGTTCTGTGCGAGGGTATAGCCCCTTCCCCTGTTCTCACTCCCACTCTTATCACCAGTGCTTTCCTTACCAGTACGAGAGCCTGGAAGAAACTGCAGGGAGCATCATAGGCTCCTCTGCTCTGGACACAGAGTGATGATCGAGTGGTTATGGTGGTAGAAGTGGTGGTGGTAGAGGTGGAGGGGGTGTTGGTAGTGGTAATGGAGGTGGAGGTGGTGCTGGAGGTGGAAGGGGTGGTGGTAGAGGTGGAGATGATGATAGAAGAGGAGGTGGTGGTGATGATGGAGTGGTTATGGTGGTAGAAGTGGTAGTGGTTATGGTGGTGGATGTGGAGGAGGTAGTAGAGGTGGAGGTAGTGCTTGTAGTGGTAATGGAGGTGGAGGTGGTGCTGGAGGGGGTGGTGGCAGAGGAGGAGGGGGTGATGGAAGAGCAGGTGGTGGTGATGATGGAGTGCTTACGGTGATAGAAGTGGCAGTGGTTATGGTGGTGGAGGTGGTGGTGGTGGCAGTAGTAGTAATGGAGGTGGAGGTGGTAGTAGAGGAGGCGATGAAGGAGGAGGTGGTGGTGGTAAAGGTGGAAGTGGTGGAGGTGGTTGTGAAGGAGTAGGTTGTGGTGGTAGAGGTGGTGGAGGTGGAGGTGGAAGTGGTGGAGATGGAGGTGGTGGAGGTAGAGTGGAGGTGGTGGCGGTGGAAGTGGTGGTTGTAGAGGTGGAAGTGGTGGAGGTGGTGGTACGGAGTAGGTTGTGGTGATAGAGGTGGTGGTGGTTGTGGTGGTGGAGGTGGTGGAAGTTGTGGTGGTGGAGGTGGTGGAGGTGAAGGTGGTGGAGGTGGAGGTGGTAGAGGTAGAGGTGGTGGTTGTAGAGGTGGAAGTGGTAGAGGTGGTGGAGGTTGTGGTGGTGGAGGTGGTGGAAGGGGTGGTGGCGGTGGAGATGGAAGAGGAGGAGGTAGTGGTGGAGGTGTTATTAGTAGTAGATGTGGAGGTTGAGGTGACTGGGCCTTCTTCTGTTCTTACAGTGGGCCTGGTCTTTCACGTTTTGAGGTTGTTGAAATGTTCCTGTTTGCAAATAACAAAACACTGACTCGAACTGGTTTAAATAATAAAAGTATTAGGTCATATACTAGAAGTTCAGCAGTAGGATGTTCTTTAGGGCTAATTGCATCCTGTGGGTCTAGTTCCATTTTCCTGGGATGCTTTGCATCTCTCCTCCTCTGCGTAGACTTCATCGGTAGGCTTGTGCCGTGCTGTGGGCAGCAGTTCAGGCCTCACGTCCACAGGGATAAAGGCAGGAAGGGGCAGTGTCTCTTTCTGTGGCTCTCTTTCAAGCATGGGAAACTTCCCCTAAAGTTCTCTTTCCTACTTCTCATTTCTGTCTCACTGGGCCTTATGCTGGACCAGGCTCTGGCCTGGTAAATGTCATGTATTGATTTTCTTAGCTGGGTTCTTTGACCAAAGGAAAAGTCTGAGAATCCATAAGTAATGGCTATAAGAATATAAAAGGCATGGTATTAATAAAGTAAGACTGTTTAGAACAGGAGCAAATAAATAGTCCTCAAATATCACTCAGTGCCTTTGGCTGATTGAGTGATTGTCGTTTAAAGTAAAGTAACAGGAGCTTTTTTCTCTTGTAGCAAGGAGGGTGGGAGCAGGCAGCCCAGGGTTGGCACAGCTGCGCTGTGATGTTCCCAGAGACCCACCTTCCCCACTGTTCCAGGCTGCCCTCATTTTATAGGCCTCAGCCCTCATCGTTCAGTCTCCAGGTGGCTGCTGTGTCTCTGCCCTCACATCTTGTGTGTCCCACAAAAATAATGGGACAGAGTAAAGGGACAGAAAACTCTCCTAGTGAAGCTTTGCCCTTTCGTTCCAGAGGAGATGCCCTCCCCAGGGACATCTTCCTGCATCTCCTTGGCAAGAATTGTATCACATTGCCATTTCCTGTTCTAAGGGAGGGTGCAAAGTGGGGAGCTTTGGTGGCACAGGCTCCTAGGGATGAAAATAGGGTTCTGCTAGTAAGGAAGAAGGAGGAAACGATACTTTTTAGGTAACTAGCAGGGTCTGCTCCACGGACACCTCCCAGCAAGTCTGAACTCACCACAGTACAGACCAGAAAATTAATGCTGCAGTAAAAGCCAACTCATAAGTAGGTTAAATTATAATTGATATCATGGCATTACGAGAGAGATGTATCTGAGGTGTCTGCATAATTCAAAACTCCTACGATTGTGAGACTATTTTTCCCATAGGACTCACCATAAGCTACAAGTATGGTGGCTTATCTCTGTTTTCAGATAAATTGGTTTGCCATGGACCAATAGTAGACACACAGGTTAATTCACCCAGCCTGCCAGTTTAAAATTATGTCATTCTAGGTGCTTATTTTTAATTGGGGGCATTTGCGTAATTTCAGATATGTTCATGAAATGAGACTTTATTAATGTTTTATGTTGTATGATTTAGATTTATACAACTAAAATTGGCATAAAATCATGACCAAATTGTTCAGTTTAATAAGGGAGGAAAGTGAGTTAAATATACGTATATATATGATATAAATATTTATATCATATATATGATACAAATATATATATAATATATGATATAAATATATAACATATATGGTATAAATATATAATAGAGGATATAAACATATAATATATATGATATAAATAATGTATATGATATACCTATATATTATATATGATCTAAATATATATATTATATGTATGATATCCATAATTATATATGATATAAATATATATAAATATATGATATATATAAAATATATATCATATATATAATATATATATACACTTTTTTTTCTTTTTGAGATGGAGTCTCGCTCTGTTTACAGGCTGGAGTGCAGTGGTGTGATCTCAGCTCACTGCAACCTCCACCTCCTAGATTCAAGCAATTTCCCTGCCTCAGCCTCCTGAGTAGCTGGGACTATAGGTGTATGTCGCCACACCTGGCTAGTTTTTTGTATTTTAGTAGAGACGGGATTTCACTATGTTGGCCAGGATGGTCTTGGTCTCCTGACCTTATGATCCACCCGCCTTGGCCTCCCAAAGTGCTGGGATTACAGGCATGAGCCAGCTCACTCAGCCGAAAGTGAGCAATATGTTTTACGGCAATAACAAAATGCAGCCAAATGGCTAAAATACAAAAAGATTTAGTGGCTGAAGGAGTATTTTTAGTTAGACCTGTGAAAACTTGTCTATCTAGGATAAATTGTTCCCTGAATTATCCCTCATTCAGGAAGTCTTCGTTTTACCATGCAACTTTACAGGATCCCTTATGTTAGAATTTGTGTGTTCATATTGCTTCCCCAGTTTCAGACAGTTTATGTGCCATAAAACTAGATTGCTTCATAATACCTGGCATAATGTTAAGGGTTTAGTGGAGCTCAGTATAAATATTTGTCGAATGAATGAATAACTACGATGACGTGAATAAATGGCCTTGCTGGCAGCTAGGCCACGAGAGAGGCCCTGAAAATGGATACAGAAATCAGCCTTTCCCTGTCCTTCATGGCCTTGACAAATTTAAAGAATCTTCAGTCTGGGTCCATCGAGTGTTTCTTCATGAGCGGATTCAGGTACCATGGAATGATGCTGTGTTTCTCAGAGCCTCGCATCAAGGAGCATACCATGAGGTTAACCTTGCTGGCCTGGGCATGTTGTGGCTGCCAGATTCTTTCACAGTTAATTCACCATGTGGTCCTCTTGGTAATTCATTAGTATTTTGGGGTGAGATGTTTCAAGATTACACTGGTGTCTCCCATCAGACCTTCATCCACTAGCCCTACCCTCCATGGATGACTCCTGCCCAAATCAGCCACTTCTATGCTGGTTGCCAAATAGTGATTTTATATTTTTTTTCATTCATTCTATGTTTATTAGTTGGCATTTCACTGTAGAAAAAAGCTTTCCCTTGTCTATTTGTTTATATTGTCATTCATTTCTTTATAACAATGTCAACTCATGGATTCCTGTGATTTAGACAGTGGGAGTTCCTTCAGGCTGGCTCCCCTGATGTTGTGACATGTCCCTTTCAATCTTTGAACACTTCTTGTTTTCTGCATATTGTGTTCCAGGTTTAGTTTATACTTTTGTTGCACCAGTCCTGGAACAAGCCATTTCTTCAAGGAGGCTTTAGTTCCCTTTGATGGAGGATGGTATTTAGAAACCATGATGTACTGGGTTCAGTGTGCTCGTTTATTTGATGTCTGTACATTTCTTCTAGGCCCTCTCAGCAGACAGCAGAAGAGATACAATGAATATAAATGAACTTGCAAGCACATACACATACACATAATCATCTGTAATCTATATCCTTCTGTGTGTGTGTGTGTGTGTGTGTGTGTGTGTGTGTGTACGTGTGTATTTAATAGCCTTAAGTTCTCACTGATACTCCAATTTCAGTTCCTTGCCTTACGGTTCTTTCTAGCTTTCCTCCCTTTTTGTGTTCTAGTAGTGAGAAACCTTGTTTTCACTGTCCTCATCCCTTTATTTGTTGCTCTCAAGCTTACTCTTGGCTCAGTGTAAGCAGTCTCCCGAGCACGCTGATCCCCTTCTGCCCACCAGTGCCCAGTGCAGTGTCCTGGGCATTGGGTTTCATGCTGCCCATGGGCCTCCATGTGGCTTAGGGGGAATACTTGGCAAGTGAGGTTTTTGTGTAGAGAGAGAAGTAGAGGAAGCTCTTATCTCAAATGGAGTGGTTTGAAGTAATGAAGTTTGTAGCGTAGTTTCAGCTTCTCACTAAGTACAGGCTGAAATCTTACCAACTGACTTGGCTGTGTCTTCGTCTTTGGAAGTTAGTAAAAAGAATATCAGTTGGTGATTCTTAGAATAAAAGCTCTTACTTTTTCCAGATTCTCCTAGCTAACATAATTCCTACTTAGCGCCATACTTGTGTTACACACATTGTCTATACATGCACTGGACATTTGGCTCCAGTGTTAGGCCCTAGATCTTTTGGTCTTGGGGACATTTTGGCCTAGTCCTTGTCTCTGTGATCATATTGCTCACCAGTGAGGAACTTTAGTATGAGATCTCAAATGGTCACAAGTGTGTAAGTATGTGGGAGGGATGGATTTATATTAAAGTAGACCAATCCTGTAGAATATTTCATAATGACGATTCCTGGTAGAAACAGTCAACATAAAACAAGGTGGACACTGGGTTAAGTGGCATAGTCAAAAGTGATACAGTTGAAAAGCTGAGAGAAGAAATAAAATTAAAATCGATATTTCCTGATACTTAATACAGTAACATTTGTTTTTGAATTCAGATCAACGAAAGAATAAAATATTTATGACAGCTTGAAAATCTTCAGACTTTGATCCAGGATATTGGACTTTATAAAATAAGCAAAAAGCAGTAGCCAGTAGAGAGAATTCATAATGACTGAAGCTATAATTGGTAAATATTTGATGTAGGTAAAATCTGATTGATTTAAAATTTACATAGAAAAGCCTTGATCTCAGTAAAAATACTTGCAGAAAAAGGTCAGTTGAAGAAGGAAAAAATTAGCCATTTCATATACATTAGAGAAAACTGAACAAGGGATTAGATTGGCTTTATGAAATTAAAGTATTTTGTCAATAAGATGTTATCAGTGTTGATATAATTCCAATCACATATTTGTATTTATAAACATAGGGTCAAAAATTCCTTGTTGCACCCCCCTGCCACCCCCAACAACAGTGGTCACAGTATTCACTAGGTCAAAAATGCGATATTAAAAGGTCAAGTACCTGTTTTCTAATGATTTCTATTTTTTACATACAAAATATTTTCTTTAAGTAGCTTACCAGGTAGAGAATTTTTGTTTAGTGTTATTTAGTTTTGTGTTTTTAATAAATATCAAAAGAAGCCAGAACTCTAACTTTTAAAGTAGTCATTAGATTTTTCCTAATTGTACAATTAGGGAAAGAAGGATTAGCTAAATTCATGGATTTGACTGTAAATTCACTTTTTTTTCTTTTTGAGATGGAGTCTCACTCTGTTGCCCAGGCTGGAGGGCAATGGCGTGATCTCAGCTCACTGCAACCTCCGCCTCCCAGGTTCAAGCAATTCTCCTACCTCAGCCTTCTGAGTAGCTGGGTCTACAGGTGCCTGCCACCACGCCTGGCTAATTTTTGTATTTTTAGTAGAGATGGGGTTTCATCATATTGGCCAGGCTGGTCTCAAACTCCTGACCTTGTGATCTGCCCACCTCGGCCTCCGAAAGTGCTGGGATTATGGGCATGAGCCACTGCACCCAGCTGTAAATTCATTTTTTAAAAAAGACCTTTTCCATCATCTTTTATGTCAAAAGAGGATACCACCTGCTGTCTCTCTCATACACATAAAGTCCCTTATGGCGATCTTCTAGAGTTACTTGGTTTCACCAGTGTTTTATCATGGATTGCAGTTATGTTACTTATTCTTTCGTCTGTCTCCATGAGAAAGTGCGCTCCATCAGGGCACAGGCCAGGGTAGTTTTGTTCTTTCTTGTATACTCAGTGTGTATGCAGCATATTGTTTTATCCATAATGGGTGCTAAAGATTGTTGATTAGCCAAAATACAGATAGTATTCACTTAAAAAAAAAGAAGAAAAGATCAATGACTTGGGAGTTGATTCTTACAGGTGCTCATGAACAAGTCCCCTCCCTGGCAGGTCCCCCTGGGCCTGCCCTTGCCAGTCCCAGTTCAGTGAGCATCCGGCCTGTGTTGCTGACCTGGGTGTCAGCAAACTGCACAGGACATCAGAGCGTGCTGTGGCTCACCCCCCGCCCTCTGTGGAGGTATTCACTGCTGTGGTAAAGGAGTCTTCCAGAATTATCACCCTTAGTAATTTTCCAAATGGAGAGGAGTCAGAGAGATCTGAGGCTTTTTTGCAGAAAAAGGAATCCAGCTATTTTTATAACTTTGGGAGTTCCAGAGGCCAGTCTGAAAGCAGTAAGCCAAGTGACAACTAATTAGTAGGAGACTTTTGCCCTTAATGGGTACTTTCTTCATTAAACTGTAAATGTCCAGATATTTCCAAAAGACTCTTCCAGACAGCTTTGCAAGAACTCTTGTTTTAAAAAATGGTTCTCAGTACAAAGGCTGCAAACACTCCATTCCTGTGAGTGGTATCGGCCTTCATCTCCACCAAATGGGCTTTCTGGATTGGTTTTGCAGCTCAGTATTTTGTCTCCATTCCAGTGGACCTGTGCCATCATCTCTCATCTCTTTAGAGTTTCTTTTCATTAGCAGCTGCTAGTTGGGGAGCTTATTGCTCTGACTTTAGGCAGAATTTTATTCATCAGAACTGAGTAGAAAATATAGGCTTTTTAGAAATGTGGGTCTTAATGAAAAGAATAGAGAAAATGTTATTTCAAAGAAGAAAATGTGACACGTTCAGTATTCTGCTTTAACAAGTATTTGATGAGGTCTCTCATGAAAGCAGTTCCTGGATTTTGCTTGACCCTCTCTCTCTAGGGCTTAGACGCAGCTCTGGCTGGCTGGGATGGAGACTGCAGCCACCTCTCCTCCCCATTTCTCCAGTCGCTTCCCTCCTCACAGCCTCTTCATGCAGACCAACACACCAGCCTCACAACCAGAACAGTTTGGGCCTCACTTTAGGTTTAGCTGGGACTCCCCTGTCCCATCACATGCAAAGACATCCATGCACGCAGACCATTGTCCTCATCTTGTCTGCCTTTAAAATGGTCACAATCTAGTGGAGCCGGCAAAAATGTAAACAAACACATGATACGTGTACAATGGTGGAGGCAGTACAGAGTGCCTTGGGGGATGGCTAAGTGCTCAAAGCAGCTTTGTACATAAAGAATCACAAAGAAGGTGGCTGTGAAACTGGATCTGGAAGGACACATATTACTTTGTTGGGCAAAAAGTGGGGCGGTGTTGAGGGAGCAAAGCGGGGAGATGGAGCTCACGCCAGCTGGTGGAAGGAAACTGCTGGCGGTTCCCAACCCTAGAGCTATCTAGGGATGCCCCATGAGGGTGGCCTCAAGCCCCCATGCCCCTTTCCAGCCAGAGTAGCTCTGCTTTTATCTGTTTTACTGGAGGGTGAGGAGCACAGACCATTTTATTTGGGAAAAGAAATTTTACTGCTAGGATGGTTTTGTGAACAGAGAGGACTAAGGCAGAGCCAGGGAACCTCACCAGTGCATAGGCAGTCAGAAGGAGAGGGGCCAGCAAAGGAAACTCCTGGGTAGAGGCTGAAGAAGCAGAACGGGGGAGTTTCTGGAAGGGAGGAGCAGTCCACAGAGACGTGTGTGGCCTCTAACAGGTGGGGAGGGCAAAGGTAGCGTGGGCCTGCCAGCAGTCAGAGGAGGTCATTTGAGGAGGCAGAAGTAGAGTTCATCTTTTATTTTTGCTAATCTGGAAAGGAGGGATAATGTAATTTTTTAATACACTCACAGAACAGAGAGCTGTCAGTGATTCAAAATCTTCAGGGCTGATGGCATGAATTTTTGACAGTTTTCATGTATTTCTGACAGTTACAGCTCCCTCCATCCTCATCTATGAAAGCGGTACAATGCAGTGGACTCATCTCTGGGTACTGTGCTCCTGGTGGTCATCGGCGCAGCAGGGAGGGTAGGGGTCACTTGGAGGTGATTGGTGACAGGCTGAGGGCAGTGGGGTGGCAGGCAGGCCATAGGAGGTCTAAAATACAGAAATATAAAGATAGAATGTTTTCATGTGTGTTAAATGAAATTCAGTGACATGGAAATCATTCTTTTTTATCTAATACAGATCTGCTTCAGCTTTTCAAAGATGATCTTAGATGATTTCGTTACTTTTCAGTCCATGAGTGGAATAATTTGTTCTCCATGTTTGTTATGGAACAGTAAATCATCTCTGAGGAACGTAATAAAAAACATAGCATATCTCTCTGTGTGCACATACACATAATTTCATATATAGGTAGAAAATTGGTTGAATTTATCTTGAAACAGATGCCGTTCTGTTCCCTCTAGTCTAAATGAAAACAGCTTAGCTTACCTGGTTATTATATGACTGCTGAGCATTAGAATGAAAAACGGACATTTCAGAATATGTTGATTTCTGTCTCTGCACATGTTCTCTTTTCGGTAAGTCCCACATTTTGTAGTAGTGTTTTGTGAGGCCTGACTGTGTACCTGGTGCAGAGGGGGAGGGCCACCTGTGACATGGGCACACACTCTGTATGCTGGCTCTGGCAAGCTTGATAAACCAAGACGAAAGTAATCACTTTGTCTCCTCAGTGATTTACTCTTTTCTTTCCTATGGCAAGTGTGGAAATGAATGTTATAGTTAAGTTCTCTTTAGTTACATCTTTATAGGTGACAGGAAGGCCCACACAGTCTTCCCCAGAATATTTTGTGGCCTGCTTGTTCTGGAAGTCTCACAATGAGTCACTAACAGGCTTGACAATGGCTCTGTTTCCAGGGTTTGTATTCAAATGTGTGGTGTCTTCATCCTTTTTGGCTGCTGTAATGTAATATCACAAACTAGGGGGCCAGGACGTTATAAAAAACACAAGTCTATTTCTTACAGTTCTGTAGTCTGGGATGACCAAGATCAGGGCATCCTAGATTTGGTGTCTGGTGAGGGCCCGCTTCCTTGTAGACAGACATCATCTCATTGTGTCCTCACATGGTGAAAGGACAAACAAGCTCCCTTGGGCCTTTTTTGTAAAAGGGTGCTGATCCCATTCACGAGGGCTCCAGCCTCAGGACCTAATCGCCTCCCAAAGGCCCCACCTCCTAATATAATCATTTTTGGGGTTAGGATTTCAACAAATGAATTTTGGAGGATGCAGACATTCCAACATGGTATATAGCTGAGTGGTGTTTTTCCTTGCCTTCTCTTATGACTCACCAGCATTCCAGCCGACTTTCACCTTCAGAGGCACTGAGAGCCTGCGCTAGGGGTTGAGGGGGACAGAGTACAGGCTTGGGAAATGGCTAGTGGTAGGTAGACCAGGTGTAGGCTCTGGTTTGGGTTGTGAACCAGAAGGAATTGAAGCATTCCCAGAGAGACTCCAGGCAGCTGGGGGTGGAAATGGAGGGTCACAGACTGCAGAGTGTGTACCAGGCAGAGAGAGAAGACCAAAAGCCCCCAGTGCCAAGATGCATCCTTTGCCTTCTGTACCAACAGGGCACTATTATTTAGGAATAATAACTAAAAGAGCGTATGTCATGAAGCATTACCAGCAAAGTAGAATTGTGAACAGGAAAGATGTTCTTTAAATTGAGCCTCAGCATCATCTCAGATCTTGAGTCTTCCGTGTTAGCTGCATCTGTGGGAGGGAACCTTACATAAGGCATTATGCAGATACAAGCTGTTGTCTCCATACTCCAGCAGTTATTAGTTGTGTGTTCACATTGTCCAAGACACGGAGCCTGGGGGAAAGGTATCCTTTCTGCTTAGTATATTGTACCCTAAATCTTCCAACAGCCAGAAGTGCGCATTTAACATGACAATTTTAGAGATGAACCTTCTCCTTTATGCCCCAGGGCAAGCTGGCCAGCTGTGCAAGCTTTTCAGCCACATGGGGGCAGGGCTTTCTAGTGTGTGCAGTTAGGAAGCCTTGGCGAAGTCGTCCTGTTTGTGATTAAAACTCTTTACTTCATTCTTGCTACATCTTGCCCACCATAACTCTACTTAAATTTGTAATGGATGGACTTTAATGTGGAAATGAAAGTGGGATAGTCTTTCCAATTTAAAGTTATTTTTGTTGTTTGAATTGCTGGAAGCAATTGATATTTTTAATGGTGCTGCTTAGGGCAGAGTGGAGATTTCAGCCACCCTGTGCTTAATGGAAGGTGATTTATTTACCAAGAACTGTAATAAATGGGAGGTGGTAGTCAAGTGACATAGTGCTGCGTTTTGTTCTCTGGAGTGAAAATGAAAGTGCTTCTGCCCTTTCTTAAGGACTTCTTTGCTGTCGGAAAGAAGTCAAGCTTTTCTTCCTGTTTACTTTCTAAAAGTATATTGGTCAAAATTCTTTATTTAAAACTAGCTGTATATTTGTACTCCAAGTTTTTGACCACTTTAAAATCATGTTTTGATATTCATTTTCATGTTTAATATAACATAAGCCATCTTTGTAAGCATTCAACTTTGTTTCTCCATTTTCTATTGTGTATTAAATTTTGAAAGATTTATTATAGAATTAAAACCATAAATTAATTTTTAAAATGTTTTTGTCTTTTTCCTTTTGCTCTAAGTATATACTTTGACTTACTGCATTTTATTTAGGTAACTCAGTCACTGACCTTCCCATACCATTTTTGCATGAAAGTTTTTCAGTGTTTTGGGACTTTCATAATTCAGTATATTCATGTTACTGCTGTTTACATTTTAAAAACCTGTTTTAACCTTAGGCTTCCACATAAACGTGATTCTTTTTATATACCAAGTAGAACAACCATGTTACAGGCCCTGTATTCACAGCAGAATGTTGAAGATGGACTACTTAATTTTAAAGGCTTCAATTTCTTTTCCTCTTGAATATGTTAAGGGAGATACAATAAGATTGACAAGAGATGCTCTTGCTTTGAGGCAGGCCACATTTTAATTTATGTGTTTTTTTTTTTTAAGTATAACCTAGATTTAGGATCTGATAATTTAATTTCTTTTCTAGTGGATGGGAAATGCTTGCCTTTGTACTTTTCCGTATGTAGGTATATTTTGAACCAGGACAAAAGAACAGCCCAGCTTCCTCCTCAGTTATCAGGGGTGTCACTTAGGAAAAACCTGGAGGGTCACACCGCTGCCCTTCTTGACTCATTCTCCAAAAGAGGATTGTGTTAAGTACGACTCTGCTTGTCATTGCGTATCTTTGACTGGGTGCGTGTTGTTTGCTTTAGGTTGGATGCTTTTTCTGTCCTTGGCATCTGATGTTCAAATGGGTGTTTCATAACTGCTTTTTAAAGCTATTAAGTACTGCTGTGTGGTACATTAATGAAGTTACTTTAGAGCCAGTTGCTTTTTCAGTATCCCGTTTTCCCCTTAGTTTTCATTTCAGAAGAGGCAGTACATAAATTTACTGCTACTTTTTTCTCAGTCTTTTCTCAGATTAGTTTTAGATTATGGTTTTTATTTCAAAATATAATTTTCAGTTTCTTTTTTTGAATGATATAAAATGAGAAAGCTAAGAATTTACCCGATACAAACCAATACATTTGTAAGCCTGGGGATCCCGAAATTTTTGTTCAAGGTTCGGTTTTCTAGTATATTACTATCTGATATGCGTCTTTATTTATTTATTTTTGCAAGATTTAATAGTTTTACAAATACTATAGGTGGGATTCTTAAACAGAGATCTTCTCTAAGCATAAATCATATAGTACTCATGTTATGTATAATATGTAGTTATGAAATATAATAGTCTATAATAGTAGTATGGTTTGCTAACCACTGAAAGAGTTGTATAAATTTCAGAACTTATAAATTTCATTAAAACTTATAAATGTTAGGTTATAACACTTACTATAACTTATAATAAGTAGTTAATGAATTGTTTGTTATAACATGGGCGTTTGCCCATAGGTATGTTGGGATATTGGTTGGAGAAGGAAATGAAAGGAAACCGGAAACAAGGGATCCCAGGGTAAAAGCGATGAGCTGTGTAACTGGACTTCACTGGGCTGCCAGAATTCTGAGTGTATTTTCTAAGGAAACTTGATAAACCCAAAGTGAATCTTGTCAACCCAGTAGAGTAGTCTGTAAGCACTAACAGTACTTTTATTCCACTAGTTAGTGGTAGTGACATGAATTTGAGAGCACAGGGACCCCTAATAATTTGTAAGACTGAGATCAGGTTAGCATCCGCAGGGAAAAGGAGCTGGTCTTTTACAGGACACTGGAGATGAGTGCAGTAAGCTGGGGTCTAGTCAGACTGCAGTACCTGGAGTACTAATCTGAAACGAAGCCAGGAGTTGAGCAATCAGAGCTGCAGATGTGGGAAAAAAAGCCTGAGTTTGGAGAGCCAGTGGGTGGCCCTCTAGATCCAGACACAGGAAGCCTGAAGTCTTAGTCAGAGTGGCTTAGGAAGGTGCTAGGGCTGAAGCAACAAGGAATGAGCACAATGTCTGTAACAGGCTAGACAGGGGAGGGTAGCCACTGACAGGTGCTGACAACATAGAGGAGATAGATGATGAAGACTGAGTGGACCACTCTGTTCAGTATTTAGTGGCATGTTAATGTTCTCTATAGAAGTGTTTAATTTTTAACATGTGTCTTTTTTTTTAAGTGAGAGAGTGTTGAGTATCTTTAGATGTCTATGGAGAGCCTTTGAAGATACCAGAGAGAAAGGGAGAATGGAGGGCCCTGGAGCTGTAGGGAAGAGACAGATGGATGGAGTCTAGTGCATAGGAGTGGGGAGAACACCCAGCAAGGAGGAAGGAACTCATATAGAGACGAATTTGGGGTTGGGAGGTAGTTTCATTCCCTGAGTGGGCATTGAGATTGCCAGTTGAGGAAGAGGGAGAAGGTGGGGATGCTACAGGGAGCTGATGATGTAGGACTGCTGCTGAGGAGCAGCAGCAGGAGAGAGAACCCTGGCTAGGAACATGTTGAGGACTGTACCAACACCAATCTGGTGTCACTGTCTCCAGCAAAGCACATCTGCCTGGGGGTGGCAGTGGAGAGCTGACACTGCTGGTTTTGAAGGGTGTCTGTGGAGAAAGGCGAAAGAAGGAAATAGCTGCTATTAAACCTGAGAGGGTGATTGAAGTGATGGCTCAGGGGACCAGATTGATGATGCAAGGAGGTGCAGTCAACAGGGACTAGGGTGGAGGGGACCTCTTGAGCAACACAAGAGCTTTGGCCTAAGCATTAGATGTGAGCATTTAAAAGGTTGGCATGGGAACTCTGTTGAGAAAGACCATGTATGTTTTGGGATTGTGCTGTAGGAATAGAGCAGAAATCAGGTTCATTCGAGGACTGGGAAAGCCAGGAATTTTGAAATCCTTTGTAATGACCATAGGTGGTGATGCAGGCATTAGCGTCTTCAGCAATTCCTGACTGTGTGTCCTAGTCATGGCTAGTTTTGTGCTGCTCTGGTGACATTGCTAAAGCTACCAGCACCTCAAGGGAGATATAAGAATTTTAAGAAAATGCCTGGCAATAATTACTACAAGACACAGGCTTAGAGAGTTGTTACTGTTTATTGTAACAGAAGAGGTGAATATAAAGTTTAGAAGATAAATGTAAGAAATTTAAATTTGGTTGAAATTCAAGGAAAATTTTGAGAATAAGAAATGCTTGAAGGAAGAAAAAGATGTTCTGTGGAGGCAGTTTGAACTGATTAAAGAGTTGAATGCTAAATGTTTAAATGACCTAGGAGATCTACAAGTGTTGCTGGTGAGTGTGAAAACAAACAGAAAAGAGTTCATGTGAGCAATAGAAGAAACATCTGTGGAATGTGGAATAATATGAGTATAGTAATTTCTTTGTGGCTTGATTTCTGACGGTCACTCTCTAGATATTTCAGAGAGAGGTAATTCTCAGTTTCTCTCTGATGGCCTTGCTTTGTTATTACCTTAAAGACTTCCAGGCTGGGTGTGGTGGTGGCTCACACCTGTAATCCCAGCACTTTGGGAGGCCGAGGCGGGCTGATCACAAGGTCAGGAGTTTGAGACCAGCCTGGCCAATATGATTGAAACCCTCTCTCAACTAAAAATACAAAAATTAGCTGGGCATGGTGGCAGGCACGTGTAGTCCCAGCTACTTGGGAGGCTGAGGCAGGAGAATCGCTTGAACCCAGGAAGTGGAGGTTGCAGTGAGCCAAGATCGCGCCACTGCACTCTAGCCTGGGCGACAGAGCAAGACTCCGTCTCAAGAAAAAAAAAAAAAAAGACTTCCACATTTAACTTACGAGTTTATTTTAACCTACATGAAGATCACAGGTATTTCAGGAGCTGAAATTGTTAAACATGTTGTAAATCTACAGTCAAATGAAAATCTTTGCAAACTTTGCTTCCTCAGGTCACATCAACTCTTCACACTACTCGTAACAAAGCTAATTGGCTTTTGTCTCTAAGTTTGTATTTGAAGTTGAAAACTACTTTAGAAGTTCCAGATATTTCAGTTGTAGGCTTTAGTTATGTATTTACATAAAAGGTAAATGTTATTTTTAGTATTTTATTACTTATAAATTTTAGATCCCTTTTTAAGAAGTGGTTAAGGAAGGACGTGAATAAGGGTTCTTGTTTCTCTGGTTCGTTGGCTCTATGACAGAGGATGTGTACACTAGTGTTTTAAGTTGGCGTCATTCAAAGTTGGGCTGAGAAGGGAAGTGAGGGTTTGGATATGGAAGGGAATGGGAAGATCACAGTGACAACCCAGACCTACTTCTTGGTTACAAAGGAGCAACCTCAATGTAAACTTAGTGTGAATACTGTGAATCATTATATTCCTTGTTGAATCACAGATGTGTAAGAAAACATGGGTTGGGTGTTTCACCTTGAATTGTTTTGCTCTTAATGCTGTACCTTAAACTAATAATTATGCAATTGACCACGTAGCACAGAAACATTCAGTACATGTAGCATGCACCAATATTTATTGACTGCCTACTACAAATAAACACTTGTATTATCAAAAATAATATTAAAATAAATGAATATTTTGCTTATTTTAAGGAAACCAGTTTCTCAGTCATTTGTGTCAGTGTTTAATTAGTTTTAAACATTCCGTATAGTTTCAATTGTTTTGAAGCTTCACCTAAACACCAGTCTGGTCCTCATGTCATGGGTGAGTTGAAGCAAAGACATAATGAGGGATTTTTTTTTTCTGTCTCTTGTAAGCCCTCAGATATAGTTTCATGTAGATGCTTCTTGATTTAAGTTGAGTTATGTCCCATGTTGCACCTTGGTACTAAAAGTACTAAGTTTACCTAGCCAGAGGTTTCTCCTCTCCTCATCAGCTTGAACTATGTCTGTTGTGACCCCAGTTCTTTTCTCCTGTGTCAGATGACAAGTCATGATCCAGAACTCTTTTAAAGTCCATCCTTTCCCTCTGCTTTCAGGCCTTTGTGTTTCTGTTTACTTCTCTCTTCCCAGCATCTTCAGTTTTTAAGCATACTGGGCTTCTCACCCAGAGAAGATAGACAGAAAGCAGATCTCTACTATCTCGAAAAAAACTTGATTTGCCATCTTTCTTTCTGGCTAGATGTGTTGACTGTGTGGTGTAAATATGCATATATCTCTATATCGTCAGTCTGTTTTCTTTGCATTTCCGTAATCAGACATTTGCACCCCAGCCTTGCTATTGCTAAATATGTTGGCCTTTTCTTAGCATTCATCCTCCTTAACCTCTTTGCAGGACTGGCAGTTGATTAATATCTTCTTGACATTCTTCCACAATATCCTGATTCTCCTCCTACCTATCTGATTGTGCCTTCTCTTTTTTCAAGTTATTTTCCCAACGTATTATTCTGCTCCTTATTCTAATCTTATGCCCTCACTCTTATTTTCTTCCTGCAATCTCTTCCTCCAAGACTGAGTCTTAACTTTTATTGCTCTAAGAGTGACCTCCCAAGTCAACATCCCCAGACCTCACATCTCTTTCCTAAGCGTTAGCTTGCATCATCTGTTGACTGATGGATGTCATCATTTGAATAAGCACCCTCACTTTGGACCCAACTTGTTGTGCATATATGCATATGTATTTATTAATAGAAACAGTGTAGAAAAAAAATCCAAAATATTGACAAAGATGTGTGTCTGCAATGCATGAGGGATTTTTAATGATTTTTATTTTTTTACTTTTGTTTATTTTTATTTTTTTTTAATTTATTTTACATTTTTAATTATTATTTTTTCGAGACAGAGTCTCACTCTGGCACCAGGCTGGAGTGCAGTGGCGCAATCTCGGCTCACTGCAACCTCCGCCTCCTGGATTCAAGCAATTCTTCTGCCTCAGCCTCCCAAGTAGCTGGGACTACAGGCGCACACCACCATGCCCAGCTAATTTTTGTATTTTAGTAGAGACGGGGTTTCACCATATTGGCCAGGATGGTCTCGATCTATTGACCTCGTGATCTGCCCACCTCGGCCTCCCAAAGTGCTGGGATTACAGGCGTGAGCCACCGCGCCCGGCCTCATTTGTTTCTTTTTAATCTTAACATTTTAATTATTTCAAATGTATATTTTGATATCTTTACAAAATTCATACAGTTATAAATCATTTTATAATCATAAAAACAGTTCAAATGTATTAATCGTTAATTTGTTTTCAGTTATTCTAATACTATTCAAAATCAATTTTAGAATTCTGTTAGTAATGACAATAAGAAAGATAATATTCTCAGTGAGCCCAAATAGTTGATTTTTCAAAATGAAAACAAAAATGGAGGCTTTTCACACTTTTGAAAATAGTGAAGTTATTTGGAGAGAAGATTGTTGATTTATAGGAGTTATTTGTATATTCTATCATTAATCCTTTGATGGTAATATACATTGAAAATATCTTCTTGTCGGTAGTTTTATCTTTCACTTTCTGCTTCTTGGTCTTAATTTTAATGAAGTCATATTTATAAATATTTATTAGTCTTTTTTTTTTTTTCTGAGACAGAGTCTTGCTCTGTTGCCAGGCTGGAGTGCCGTGGCGTGATATTGGCTCACTGCAACCTCTACTTCCCGAGTTCAAGGATTCTCCTGCCTCAGACTCCCAAATAGCTGGGGCTACAGATGTGTACCACCACGCCTGGCTGATTTTTTGTATTTTAGTAGAGACAGGGTTTCACCATGTTGGCCAGGATGGTCTCAATCTCATGACCTTGTAATCTGCCCGACTTGGCCTCCCAAAGTGCTGGGATTACAGGTGTAACCCACTGTGCCCAGCCACTTTTTTTTTTTTTTTTTTTGGTTATATGGATGAGAGGTTTCTATGTTGCCCAGGCTGGCCTCGAACACCTAGCCTCGCCTCCTTATGCACCAGGACAACAGGCCTGAGCCACTGCAGCTCCCATATTTATGAGTCTTTTATGATTTATTTTCTTTTAAAGTCCTGTTTTTAAAAAAACCCTTTTTTTTTTCTCTAGGTTATAAGGATATTCTACCATATATATTTTTTTAAAAGTTTAAAAGTGTGCTTTTTACATTTGAGTCTTTTATTCTGAAATGTAGTTTTTGGGTGTGGCGAGAAGTAGAGATTGCTTTGTTATTTTCCATATGGATTGCCAGTTGTCTCAGAACTATATATTGGGTGTTTCATCCATTCCATAATCTGTAATACCATGTCTATCAAATGCCAGGTTTCCATATATGTGTGGCTCTGTTTCTCTCTAATTTTCCCTTGGTCTGTTTACCTATCCCTGTGTAGAAACCACACTGTCTTATTTACTATAACTATGTAACAAATCTTGAAAGCTGATAGTGTCAGAGGCATGTGAACCAGAGCAACTCCATCTTGAATAGGGGCTGGGTAAAATCAGGCTGAGACCTACTGGGCTGCATTCACAGATAGTTAAGCCATTCTAAGTCACAGGATGAAATAGGAGGACAGCACAAGATACAGGTCATAAAGACTTTGCTGATAAAACAGGTTGCAGTAAAGAAGCCGCTAAATCCCACCAAAACCAAGATGGCCACAGGAGTGACCTCTGGTTGTCCTTACTGCAACACTCCCACCAGCACCATGACAGTTTACAGATGCCATAACAACATCAGGAAGTTACCCTGTATGGTCTAAAAAAGGAAGGCATGAATAATCTACCCCTTGTTTAGCATATCATCAAGAAATAACCATAAAAATGAGCAACCAGCAGCCCTTGGGGCTGCCCTATCTATGGAGTAGCCATTCTTTTATTCCTTTACTTTCCTAATAAACTTGCTGTCACTTTATGGACTTCCCCTGAATTCTTTCTTGTGTGAGATCCAAGAACCTTCCCTTGGGGTCTGGATTGGGACCCCTTTCCTCTAACAGTGGGGCAAGTACTTTCCCACCTTATGCTGGTTCTTGAAAGTTGCCTTGTTTGTACTTGGCTCTTTGATCTTCTTTATACATTTTATAGTTATCAATCTGTCAGATCCCACACAGAAAACTCTAGCAAGAGTTTGGAATTACATTGAATGTATAGAATTAGAATGGGGAGAATTAATAACCTTATAATTTGGACTCTTGTTGTATGTGAATAGAGTACATTTCTCTATTCTTCTAAAATTACTTTCAATAAAATTTTATCTTGTGTGACTAGTTAGATTTGTCATATAGTTTTTTTGCTGTTGTAAATAACTTACAGTTGACCCTTGAACAGTACGGTTTTGAACAGTGCGGCTCCACTGGTACGCAGATTTTCTCCTGCCTCTGCCACCCCTGAAACAGCAAGACCAACCCCTCCTCTTGCTCCTCCTCTGCAGTCTACTCAATGTGAAGTCAATAAGAATAAAGATCTTTATGATGATCTACTTCTATTTAATGAACAGTAACTATATTTTCTCTCCTATATGATGTTTTAACATTTTCTTTCCTCTAGTTTACTTTATTGTGAGAATACAGTATATACATATAACATACAAAATATGTGTTAATCAACTGTTTATGTTATTGGTAAGGCTTCTGGTCAACTGTAGGCTATTAGTAGCTAAGTTCTGGGGGGAGTCAGAAGTTATAGATGGGTTTTTAACTGCATGAGGTTCAGCACTCCTAACCCTCACATTGTTCAAGAGTCAACTGTGTATTTTTATTTTCATGCTCATGTCTAGACGTATAATTGACTATTGTATTTTCAGGTTATAACCAGGAACCTTTCATTTTAATTCTAATAATTTATAGATTTTCTTAGTTATTCTGTGTAGACTTTCCTGTTCTCTGCACATTGTGATAGACTTGCATCTTCTTTTCCAATCCTTATGCCAGTCCTTTTTGTCTTACTTCCATGTCAGGCACTTCAGCACAATATTGAATGGAGGCTGTGATTGATAGTGGGCACCCTTATCTTAGTCCAGATTTTAAAGGGACTGCTTCTAATGTCTCATCAGTAAGTATGATATTTGCTGTATGTTTTTGTAGATAGTCTTTATCAGGTTAGAGAAATCCTCTGTTGGTTTTGGTTTGCTAGGTGTTACGAATGAGTGCTGAATTTTGAAGAGTGATTTTCCCGTACCTGTTGAGCTGATGATGCAGTTTTTCTCCTTTAGTCTATGTGGTGAATTAAATAATCATACTAAAGTACTTTCTAGTATGATATTGTTTTGTGTTACTTGGGTAACTAGTACTTAACAATGTTGTTGCTTACGATTTTGCAAAATTGGATTTTCTAACATTTTGTTTAGGTTTTTAAAGTCTGTATTAGTAAGTGAGATGTTCATACTGTACTTGTTTGGCTTGGTTTTTGGGTTTTCCTAGCTTCATTATACGAGTTGGGAATAAGGTCTTTTTCTGTTCTCTGGAATAGTCTGTGTAAATAGAGATTATCTGCATTTTGAATGTTTGATATGATTTGTCGTTAATACCATCTAGGGCAGGTGTCCAGGGTTTTATTTGTTTATTTTTAGTTTACTTTGAGGGGATAGATTTTTAACTACTGGATTAATATCTTTAGTAGGTTTATTCAAGTTTTACATTTCTTATTGACTCAATTTTAATGTTACATATTTTCTTACTCACTTTTCAATTGTATTGCATAAAGTTGTTCATAGCATTCTTTTTAAAAAACGTCAGCTGTATCTGTAGTTGTAATCATTTTTTTCAGTCCTACTTATGCCATATGCCATCTCTCTTTTTCTGTAGTCTTTTCAAAAAGGCAGCTTTCAGTTTTGCTGTTTTAAAAATTAGGATTTTTTAAAAGTTTTATTAACTTCTGCTCCTGTTTTCTTATATTCTTGTTCTTTTCCTGACTACTTGAGTTATGCATTTACTTATTTATTTTTTATTTTTGTTTTTTGGAGACAGAGTCTTGCTCTGTCACTCAGGCTGGAGTGGCTCCATCTCATCTCATTGCATCCTCCACCTCCCAGGTTCAAGCCATTCTTCTGCCTTAGCCTCCCCAGTAGCCAAGATTACGGATGTGCACCACCACACCCAGCTAACTTTTGTATTTTTAGTAGAGATGGGGTTTCGCCATGTTGACCAGGCTGGTCTTGAACTCCTGACCTCATGTCATCTACCCTCCTGGCTTCCCAAAGTGCTGGGATTACAGGCCTGAGCCACAGCACTCAGCCCGAGTCATAGATTTAAATTATTGGTTTTCAGGTTTTATTCTTTTCTAATATACACATTAAACTCTTCATTTCTCTCCAAGTAGTAGTTTAGCTGAATCACTTACATTTCAATAGTTAGTGCCTTCATTGTCATTAAAGTTGTAAGTATTTCCTAATATCTTTTATGGTTTCATCTCTGACCTATGATTTTTTAAAACCATGTCCATAAATTTCCAAGAGGGGCACAAATTAGTTATTGTTTTTGCCCTTGATTTCTGATTTTATTGGGGTAAAATAACGTAAATTGTATGATAATGATTATTTGATCATTGTTGAAATTTGCATTTTTTCTTTTTCTTTAATGACTGGAGTTGAAAATAATGAGTTCTCTAATTGGATCTACATATTTCCTTTAGATTGGGTTTATTGATTGTTATTCAGCTTTTCTCTGCTTGATCAATTAGTTTACTGAGACAAGTATGTGTTTTAACTTCAATACCGAGAGAGTAAGATGATCTGTTTTTCCTTCTAGTAATTAAAGTTTGCAAGTAGGGGCCGGGCACGGTGGCTCACACCTGTAACCCCAGCACTTTGGGAGGCCGAGGAGGGCGGATCACGAGGTCAGGAGATTGAGACCATTGTGGCCAACATGGTGAAACCCCGTCTCTACTAAAAATACAAAAAAAAAATTAACTGGGCATGGTGGTGCACGCCTGTAGTCCCAGCTACTCAGGAGGCTGAGGCAGGAGACTTGCTTGAACCCAAGAGGCGGAGATTGCAGTGATCCAAGATTGAGCCATTGTACTACAGCCTGCGTGACAGTTCGAGACTCCGTCTCAAAAAAAAAAAAAAGTTTGCAAATAGGAGTTGTCTTGTCTATGTCTCTTGGTGTAGATGTGCATGAATTTCTGTTGGATGTATAACCTAACCATAGAATCACTACATCATAGGTTACGTATATGTTCAGTTTTATTGGATATTGCCAAAGAGTTCTAAAATGGCTTAAACAATTTATAGTTGTACAGTAGCTCTTGAGAATTAGTGTTACTCAATATATTTAGCAACACTTGTTGTTCTCACTTAAAAACAATTTTTAGCCATCATAGTTTGGATATACTAGTAGTTTATTTTAGTTTTAATATGCATTTTTCTAACTACTAATGAGATTGAGCCTCTTTACGTGTTTATTGGTTCATCTTTTGGTTTACAGTTCTCTGCCAAAACAATCAATCTTGTCTTTTATCTTGTTGAACATAGTAAAACATAGTTATTTTAAACTTTTTCTTTTACTCTAAATTTAGAGCAATTGTGAGTACATTTCTGTTGCTTGTGGCATCTAGTAGTGTTGTTGTTGTTGTTTTTCCATATAATCTTGCCTGTTCATATGCGTGGCTATTTTTGATTGAGTTTTCTAAAGACTGAAAAGATGTAAAAATAAATTCAGGTCTAGGATGATACATAGTGCTCTTCCAGGATGGGTTTGTGTTTGTTTTTGCTGGGCACTTGGCAGCAGTAGCAACCTGGGTTAACGTCAGTCCGATTTCAAGGACTGAGATGATTCAGAACTAAGCTGCAGTGCCTATGAGGGCCTGCCGACTTCTGGTTGGTCTTTACTTATAAAGAGTACCCCTTCTGGATCCCAACCCAGATTAACCAGGCTCCCTGGATTTGGGGGGCTTTGGACTCCAATTTATGTCCCTTCAGCCCTGGATGGAGTCTGTGTTGCTCAGCGATGCTCTCCAGAATCAGAGGATTCCCCAAGGGGAAGATGGCCCCCATATGCATGGCTCACCTTCTGAGACCTCCATTCTTCCAGACCTTAGCTTGGCCATTCTTTACTATCTTATTGGTTCTATAATACCTTCAAGAAAATATCTTTTTTATTTTTTCCAGTTGCATTCAGAGGGGGAGTTAGTCTGAATTATCTAATCCTCCAGTCTCAGAATCTAAATTCTTCCGGTATATTTATTTTTTCCTCTTTTTCTCGTAACCTCTCCATATCTGCATATGTCTCTATGGATTTCCTGGGGTTTACTTTCTTTTTACATGGTCTAAATTTCATCCAGGTAAATGGACACATTTTATTTATTTATATTTATGATTTAGTATTTATTTGGGTACATTTCCATCATGTTTTTCTTTCTTTTCTTTTCTCAAGACAGAGTCTCACTTCGTCACCCAGGCTGGAGTGCAGTGGTACGATCTCAGCTCACTGCAACCTCCGCCTCCTGGATTCAAGCGATTTTCCTGCCTCAGCCTCCCAAGTAGCTGGGACTACAGGCATGTACCACTAGGCCTAGCTAATTTTTAAATTTTTGGTAGAGATGGGGTTTCACCATGTTGGCTAGGCTGGTCTTGAACTCCTGACCTCAGGTGATTTACCTGCCTCACTATCATGTTTTTCTGTGCTTTGTATTTACCTTTTGTTCCCTGGGACTTTTATTTCTTTGGGTCTTTAATAATTTTAAATGTACTAATTGTAAAATTTCTATCTCATAATTATATTATCTAGAGGTTTCTTTTTTTTAATTTCTGTAATTTACACAAGTAGCTTGAGTAAATTACACTAGGGTAGTTTTTCAGTCAATAATTTTTCTTTTTATCTCTTTAACATTTATTTCAAAATATGTCAATCATTTTCACTACTGAAATCCAGAGAAGACACCACAGTGAAGACAGGATTAGAAAATATGACTAATGAAAAATAACTGAGAAACAGAAAATGTATCTTGAAAATATTTCTTATGATAGGAAGCAGTCAAAAGTAGAAATCAAGATAAAGAAAGTAGAACCAGATTACGTATTATTAAGTCATTGTCCGTCACACATATGAATTCATTTCTTGTCCCCAAGTCCTTCTTTACTATTTGATAGGTTCGTGTGCTTGTTTGTGGGATTTTTGACTGCTTGTGAGAATAAGGATAAAGATTATGCAGTAAAGCTCTTTTAAACAAATTCAGCTTTTCCTTATAAACTCTGAACTTATTTACTGTACTTTAAAAGTTCACAAGAACACTTTTATTTCTTTTCTTTTTTTTTTTCAGGCGGAGTTTTGCTCGTTGCCAGGCTGGCGTGCAGTGGTGTGATCTTGGCTCACTGCAACCTCTGCTTCCCAGGTTCAAGCAACTCTCCTGCCTCAGCCTCCTGAGTAACTGGGACTACAGGCGCATGCCACCACGCCCAGCTAATTTTTGTGTTTTTAGTAGAGATTAGGTTTCACCATGTTGGCCAGGATGGTCTTGATCTCTTGACCTCGTGATCCGTCCAACTCAGCCTCCCAAAGTGCTGAGATTACAGGTGTGAGCCACCGCTCCCGGCCACACTTTTATTTCCTTCACTTCCTTTTTATCCTGGTTTCTTTGGTTTTCATAAACTCTGTTCTCTGCACATAGAGCTTATTCCACTGGGGGGAGTGTGGGTTCTGGCATGGTGAGCTAACTGCTGCGCTAGCTGGTGGCTCCCTCCCTCCCAGGCCTGCCAGCCACCAGAAGGTACTGTAAGAGGTCTGAAAGTGGCTGTGGGTTAGGGAGGATGCCCAGGAAAAAGTTATTAGAGGGAAAGATTAAGAGATGGCAGGGAACAGAGGATGCAGGCCACTAGAGAAAGGAGCTAATTTGTTTTTTATCTTTCTCTCTGTGACGGTCAAGATCTGCCTCTGTCAGTAATAAAAACCGTTAAACTTTACCCTTTCAATGGGTGAATTTTATGGTCTGTGAAATATCCTTCCATAAAGCTGTAAAAATGAAAGATCTACTTGCCAGAAGAGCTGAAGGAGCATGTGTCAGAGATTGCTGACCTGCTTGTGGACCCAGAAGCCTGCTAACTTAGTGTGACACATACCTTTAAGAACAGCCCATACTAGAAAAAAGGTGTGTGTATTTCTAAGAATAATGTCCCAGCCTCTTGGTGAATACCACGGCTTAGAGGATGTAACCTCCCTTTTGAAGATGAGGAAACTCAGGTATGGAAGTATTGAGTAACTTTCTTGAGTAACCAGGAGAAGGGGAGGAGTAGCACCTGAGTGTCTGCCCTCATGACCTCATAACACACCTGGTGGCAGGTGTGCCAGAGTTGTTACGGCTTCCCTATGCCCTCTGTCCTCAAAGATATGGGTGCTATCAGACCTTGGGCTGGAGAGTGCTTGCTTCCTCATGTGTGACATCTGGAACACCGTGAGAGTAGAGTAAGAATTCCAATGCCAGGCGCGGCAGCTCACACCTGTAATCACAGCACATTGGGAGGCAAAGGTGGGCAGATCATGAGATCAGGAGTTCGAGACCAGCCTGACCAACATAATGAAAGCCTGTCTTCACTAAAAATACAAAAATTAGCCAGGTGTGGTGGCACACACCTGTAATCCCAACTACTCAGGAAGTTGAGGCAAGAGAATCACTTGAACCTGGGAGGCAGAGGTTACAGTGAGCTGAGATCACACCATTGCACTCCAGCCTGGGTGACAGAGTGAGCCTCTGTCTCTCAAAAATAAATAAATAAATAAAAGAATTCCAAGTTAAGTTATACAGTATATTCTGAAAGAAAGGTAAATTTTACATACCCAGCCTGCAGAAAGTGTAACAGCTTGTGGTGACCAGGACTGGTTGCTGCCTCTCTGAATCACACTTTAGACAAGTGGTTGGAAATTGTAGACTGCCACCACCTGTGGTCGTTTGCATAGCAGAATCAGCTCTCTGATTATTTCCTATGACTGGAGTGGGTTCAACAAGAAGATGCTTACAGGGAGCTGCTGGCACAGGTAGACACAGCCACCATTCCCATGGGATTAGCCTTGCTGTTTGCAGCCACTGCATTCTGGGAGACTTCCTGCTCCAGCATTCCAGCAAAAGCTAAGAACCTTGGAATTTAAGCACAGGGACTATGGGGAGGAGTCAGAGCTGCCCCTTGGGCCTAGCCCCTACTAGCATTCCCAGCATTCCTTAGATAACAGCTAACTGCAGCTGACTTGCAAACCAGCCTAGGGTAAAATCTCTGTTCAGGAGAGCAACCAAGTTGAATCTCATGGCTGAGATTTCTGGGAAAGGGCCTGTCATTGGCCACCTACCCCAGATTAGCCCCTGCTCCTGAGACTAGGCAGTGTGGTCACATTACACCAACACAGTGGCTTTCAAGGAAGGGGATGGTATTCAGAGAAGCCAGTGGGTACTCCCACATCCATGTTGTTGTAGAGATGTATAAAACACATAACAGGGATCACATTATATATATACTTTTGTGTTCTGCTTTTTTCACTTATAGATTGTGAACATTCTTTTGTTGTATTTCATATTATTTGAAAACATTTTAATGTCTTTTTGCTATCCCTTGTATAGGCATATTATGGTTTATTGATTCTTCTACTGTTAAACATTTAGATTTTTTGTAGTTTTTCCCAACTGTAAAAATTATTGGCTGGGCATGGTGGCTCATGCATGTAATCTCAGCACCATGGGAAGCTGAGATGGGTGGATCATTTGAGCCCAGGAGTTTGAGACCAGTCTGAGCAACATGCTATACTCTCAACTACTCGGGAGGCTGAGGTGGGCGGATCACTTGAGCCCAGGGAGGTTGAGGCTGCAGTGAGCAGTGATTGTGCCACTGAACTCCCATCTGGCTGACAGATTTAGTTTTTGTATTTCCTTAGAACTTAATTCAGAAATCATCTCTGAATAAAAGGATAAGAACCTTTAGCTGTCAATATGTACTGTTAATATGTCAGATGGATTTTTAGAAAGGTGGAGTAACAAATGAATATAGAGCTGATTTTTTGCATGCCAGTGGTGAAACTCACACACATATTAAAATAAATACATAAGGCATGTTTAGCTGTAACCATGAGAGATGGTAAGGGGGCATGCAAACATGTTCCACATATGGGAGAGCTTTTGGTTTTTAATAGCTTTCTTGAGATAGAATTTACATGCCATATAATTTACTCATTTAAAGTGTACAATTCAGTGGCTTGTAGTACATTCACAGTTATGTATCCATCACCACAATCATGTTTAGAATATTTTCTTTTCTTTTTTTTTTTTAAGATAGAATTTTGCTCTTGTTGCACATGGAGTGCAATGGCGTAATCTCGGCTTACTGCAACCTCCGTCTCCTGGGTTCCAGTGATTCTCTTGTCTCAGCCTCCCAAGTAGCTGGGATTACAGGCATGCGCCACCACACCTGGCTAATTTTTTGTATTTTTAGTAGAGATGGAGTTTCACCATGTTGGCCAGGCTGGTCTCAAACTCCTGACCTCAAGTGATCTGCCCACCTCAGCCTCCCAAAGTGCTGGGATTACAGGCGTGAGCCAACGCGCCCAGCCTAGAATATTTTCATTACCAGTTATCACCCCCTCCTACCTCCATCCCAACTCTGCAACCACTAATCTACTGTCTTTATAGATTTCCTATTTTGGATATTCCATATAAATGGAATCATATAATATGTGGTCCTTTGTGTCTGGTCTTTCACTTTGCACAATGTTTTTAAGGTTCATCCATGTTGTAGCATGTATCAGTACTTCTTTCCTGTTTATTGCTGAGAGGAGAGCTTATTATCACATCAGCAGAAGACCTGTGATCTGTGGTTAGAGAAAGGGAATTGAGGACTCATTTGGGAGCACTGATCATGAATTATAGTGGCACTGATTTTCTTTACTATGTGACTTTCTACAGCATCTTTACATTTTCCATGACTGTAGAAGTAGTCATTTTTGTGAATGTACTGGTTTATTTACCCTATCCATTATTAGTGGATATTTAAGTCTTTCCTAGTCTTCACTCTTTTGAACACTGCTTTCATAGATCTTTGAATATTTATATGATTGTCTTTTGTGGGTGAATTTCTAGAAATTGATTTGCTGGGTGAAGGAGTATAGTCAGTTTACATTTTGACACAGAGTACCACCCTGTCTTCCCAAAAGCTAAAAGGAACTTGTCTTCATCCTACTAAAAATGTCAGTCTTCTTAACCTGTGGTGATTTGCAGTATAAAAAATTGTTCATTAGTGTTCTTGTTAGCATTTTTTTGCACTGTTCAGATTAAACAGGTTTTTTTAATATGCCTTTTACCATTTGTGTTTTTTCTTTTAGAATTTATAAGGTTGGAAGTGTATAAGTAAAAGTGTACATTTTTATGTAGTCAAGTATTTTATTTTTTCAGTATTTCCTTCTGCTGCTTTAAGTTTAATTAAAATTTTAACAATATCTTGCTACTGTTAATTATCGTTATTACACTGTTAACCTGTTTATTATCCCATTATCCTTTTCTTTGATTGTTCTGTTACCATTTCCTTTCCACTATTTTTCCTGTGGCTTATAATAACCATTTAATTTCCTTTTTAAAATGCCACCTTCTATGTTAGTCTTCAAAATATTTATTCTACTCAAGATAGAAGAAACTTACAACCCTCAATTAGACATTTTCCCACACAGCTAACCCTTGCATTTTCACACCAATTATTTCTTTCTACTTTAATTTTAGAAGACTCTAAACAGCTAACTGAACATTTTCTTAGAAACTTAAAAACATAGCCCTTTACAAATTCTGCATAACCCTGCTTAAGTTCAGTCCAAGAGTTAGTTAATTTACAAATGAAAACTACTAAATACCAAATTAATAGACTGCAACTTTAGCTGACCTTTGGATTAATTTTTTAAATATTTTTTATATGGCTTCTTTTTCTGATTTCCCCAACTACTCTCTTCAGTTTTCCTAATTTTCTTCTTTCCCTTCTTTGGAAAGAGTGAGAGATTACATTCTTTTTATTCTCCCTAGAAATTTTGTTTTTAATTCCATGGATTGCTTTATCATGAATAGTCATGGGAAAAGAGCCTGTCTTTGGAATCAGAGGTAACTCCAACTCTGAATAATAATTCTGGAATTTCCCAGTTGTGAGGCCATAGTTAATATATGAATAAGAGAAAACTAAGAATATTATAGTGGTATTAGTATAAAGATACTATTAGAACAAAAATACAAAACTTTTGAAATACTAAAAAAAAAACAAAGAAAAAGAGGAGCAAAGAAATCAGACCTCATATTATACCTTAACTATCATGAAAATCCATCACACTGATAAATCTAAATTGGATAAAGTTTCTGTGAAAAGTTAAAATTCTCAGATTGACTGATAAAGTAAAATCTAACTCTTCAGCATACCAGGACACACTTATGTTTCTTTCTTCAAAGTTTTTGACATTAAATTATATCTATGATGTGAACCCTTGAACAGGCTTAACATGAATTCACAATTTTCATTAACATTCAAAGACAATACTAACATGGATATCAAGAGGGAAATGCAAAAAGTAGTCACAAGACTCTAAATTCTTCCGCTTTAAAGTTCAAGAACAACTGGGGAGTTGCATTTTGCTTCAGTGCCAATTTATTCTAAATAGAAAATAGAGATAATTATCACTTACAGTGCATCTATAGGATAGAATTTAGACCTAAAACGAACTTTAGCGTCAATACCCTACTGAAACTAATGAGGATATTGTAGCTCAGAGAGATTAATTGACTTCCTTGCAGGTTGTACAGCTGATTAGTAATAGAGGCAGGATTTGATGTTGTTTTGTGTCAAGAGTACTACCAGAAGTATAATATTTTTGGAGTAAAACTAATAGCACTAGAAGAAGAGGGATAACAACACACAAAAAAAGCAAGTACAAATAAAAACAAAACTTTCTTACAGTATATAAAATTTAAGAGTGGAATAAGAATGCCTATCTGCTCCAGAATGCAAAGTCTTAAGTAATTACTTTATTCATTTTTTTAAAAAGTCCCCTTGTCTTAATTTTATTTGGGCTGCTGTAACAAAAATACCATAAACCAGGTGGCTTATAAACAACAGAAATGTATTTTTTACATTTCGCTAGAAGTCTAAGATCAAAGTACCAGCAGATTTGGTTTCTAGTGAGGACCTGCTCTCTGCTTCAAAAATGGCACCTTTTTGCTGTGTACCCACATGGTGGAGGAAAAGGTAGCTCTCTGGGGGTCTTGTAACCCCATTCATTAGGCTCCAGCCTCATGACCAGGTCACCTCCCAAAGGCTCCCACCTCCAAACACCATCACATTGCAGATTAGCTTTCAATGTACACATTTTGAGGGGACACAAACATTCAGACCATAGCACCCTTAAATTTTGAAAATGTAAAAACTCTATTAAACAATTCTTGTATCATAAGGAAAATATGAACAAAAATACAGAATTCTGAGAAAATAACAAGAATAAAAACATGACATATCAAGGTCTATGGGATATAGTTGAAACAATGCTTAGGAAGATTTGTAACATAAATAAAATTTATGTAACAAAATTTTATCAAAGTGAACTAAACATATTCAAAACACTGGGGGTAAAAGCAACAAAATAAACCAAAAGAAGACAGAAATAATTAATAAATATAAAAGCTGAAGTTAACCAGTTAGTAAATGGTAAAACAGAACTATTAATTTGACTCTTGAGATAAAGATCAAGAAAAGAGACAAACAGCCCTCCTAATATGTATCCAAATAAGGTATGACAAGAGAAAACTATCAAAACAGCAGAAATTAAAAATAAAATAAGAGATTACTTTGCACAGCTCTGCAAATATATTTGAAAACAGATTACAAATTTTCTGTAGAGACATGACCTCACTATGTTGACCAAGCTGGTCTCAAACTTGTAGACTCAAGCAGTTCTCTCACCTCAGCCTCCCAAAGTGCTGAGATTACAGGCCTAGAGTTTAAGAGAGGCACAGTGAAGAAGTCTGAGTTCCTTTAAAATACTTAAGCAAAGAATGAAAAGAAAAAGGCTTGGTGCAGTGGCTCATGCCTGTAATCTCAGCACTTTGGGAAGCCTAGGCAGGCAAGATGACCTGAGCCGGGAAGTTTGAGACCAGCCTGACCAACGTGGAGAAACCCCGTCTCTACTGAGAATACAGAAAAATTAGCTGGGCATGGTGGTGGGCACCTGTAATCCCAGCTACTCGGGCTGAGGCAGGAGATTGGTTTGAACCCGGGAGGTGGAGGTTGCAGTGAACTGAGATTGCACCATTGCACTCCAGGCTGGGCAACAGGGTGTGACTCCATCTCAAAAAAAAAAAAAAAAAGAAAAGAAAAGAAAAAGAAAAAACATGGGATAATGAAGCAAATATGTCAGACTCTTGCTACTGTTGAGAAGCGGTTTATGTAGGTTCATTATACCATTCTCTCTTCTTTTGATCATATTTAAAATACTTCATAATAAAACATGTTTAAGCTGTTGACAAATATGATTCATCAAAATGAGAGTGAACTAAGTTCTCTGGGAAGATGCAGCCATGGAAAACGGGATCCAGCAGGGGAGAGAGGTACAGGCAAGCCCACAGGAATGATGGCAGCAGAGCCCCCGTGAGAGCTATGCCCCTGCTTGTCCTCTGTCCGTACTCTCAGCTCCAGATGCGCTCCCTGCAGGCAGGGACTATGAGGTTGTCTCCTGCCCCTGTGTTCCCCTTGCCTGATAGTGGCTGGCCCTGCAGGTTTGCCAGGAAGGTGCTGAGTTGGCTAATAAATCTCTGTTGGAAACAGCAGAAGTCACGGAGAAAGGTAAGACTTAGGTGTGGATACCTTCTTGAAGTGGAAGCACCTGTGAGGGCAGTGAGCTGGAATGAAAGGAATCCAGTCTGAAGAAATAGTTTAACTTCAAGGCAGCGCTATTCTAAGTGAGGTAAGGTCCAGGAGATGAGGGGAGAGTCCTGGCCTTCATGGGGCCAGGAGGCTTGAGGCTGGGTTGTTGAATGAATCATTCACATGGATATTAAAATTATCCAGGATGATGGGAGAGTTCCTCCCTCCCACTCCCCCTGACATTTTATTATGAAGATTTCAAAACTGCAGCAAAGCTGAAAGAATTTTACAGGGAACACTCATATATCCAATACCTGGATTCTATCTTTATTCTTTTACTTTGTTTTGTCATGTCATCTGCCTATCCATCAATCTCCATTTCACATGTTTTACTCATTTCAAGTAAATTGCAGGCACCAGTGTGCTTCCCTCATGCAGGAATTTTGAGGGTTAAATGTGGGGATATTTTTTAACTGTTAGATATGATTGAAATACAGTGTTTTAAATCTAAGAGGTTCCTTGACTTCAGGTTGTGAATGATGACTCAATTCCTGAATCAGCTTTGGGAAGAGAGCCAGGCCCAGGTGGAGACGGGGCCACTCTAGTTTCCTTGATCAGCAGGAGCAGCAGAGCTGTCACAGCAGCTTCCTCTGTGGGCATGCCGTGGCTGCTCCTCCCACCCAGCACCTTCGCCTGGCACATGCAAATGCTCCTCTGCTCTTAGAACCCCAAAGACAGGTAACAGAAAGGAGAGTGCAGCGTTTGGAAGGGAAGGCTGAGGTGGCATATTCTGGTGGGGGTGAACTAGTCGCAATGCTAGTTACCCAATCACTGAAATATCTTCTAGGTAGACTATTCCATCCTTCCATTTGCTTTTCTTTTCCTGAACTGTAGTGGCTCCTAATCTGAGGTAGAGTAAGTCTAACCAAGTTCTGGTGCCTGTCTTTGACCCATGAGTAGCTAGAAAATTACAACTCAAGGTGAAGTCCCAAGAGAAGAAGCCTTTTATTTTATTAAATGCTAAATAAAAAGATCTTCTGTTCTCATGAACCACTTACAACTTGGGCTTTATTTTTATGGAGAACGTGAAAAGCAGCAGGAAAAAACATTCTTACATTTCATTTTGACCTAGCACTGGTCTCTGAAGCAGGCCCCAGTTAGAGTTTGTACTGTAAATAACAGGCTCTGTGACCCTGGACAGGTTCCTTACCTGGCAATGGCCCAGTTTCAGGATACTGTTTTGGTTGTGAAAATGCACAGAAAGAGCAGTGTAAGTGTCAGATGTTGGGTCGGCCTAGATGGTTTCAGTCCTGGACTTACCACCTTAGCACTCAACCACTTGCATCCTTTCTGACTTCTGGGGTCTCATCTCTCTTGCAGTCTTGTGTCATCTTCCCACTGGGAAGGGGAAAGAGAGGACTGGCCTAACAGGGCCCCAGCCATGTGGTAATTGGGGCTACCTAGCCCTGCCACCGGGCTCCAGGCAGAGTTGTTTCCCAGAGAGTCCAGAAGAAATGAACAGGCTGGGAGCAAGAGAAAATCTTGTCCATGGCAAATGGCTGTCAGGAGGGCAGGCTGATGAGGGTAGCTGGTCCCGAAGTCCCTCTGCCTAAGCGTTCAGCTCTCCAGACCCCCAAAACCCCCAGGGCCCTCTCCCTCATTGCACTCAGGTCTCCAAGGTCACCTCGAGTCTTTTCAGTCTAGCCCTCCACCTGGTCACACTCTGTCCCTTTTCTCTGCTTCTTTTCCTCACAGGACATGACCTCACAAGATATATTTGTTTATTGTGCCTCTCCCCCTTAGAATGAAAACTGCACCAGGACAGGAACTTTGTTTTTTTCATCTCTGTGTTCCCAGCACTTAGAATGGAAGAGTGCCTGATACATAAGACAGCAAACCCTGTTGGATCACTGAATGAATTAATTAGAAACAAAGCTAACGTGAATTTTATGGTATGTGAGGTCAGAAGCTTTCACCCACTGTACCCACCAACCTAATGCTCTCTGGGCCTGCTGCCTCTGTTCCTGGGACTTTTCTGCTCCTCTCCTCTAATGGAGACCTTGTTTGCCTCTTTCTTGATTGATGATTTGCTTAGGTATAGAATTCTAGCTTAAAAGGTATTGTTCTCTGAATTTGAACAACATTGTTCTACTCGAGCATCTGAATGTTGCCATTGAGACCTTTGATACTATTCTGTGTCCTGAACCATGTTTGCATGACCTGCTTTTTGCTCTGGAAGCTTTTAGCATCTTTATTCCTGGCATGGTGACATTTCACCATGATGTGCCTTGTATGGTCTGTTTTCATCTTTGCCAGCCTCTTGGAAGATCCTTTGAATGTGGACACCAATATCACTTTTGGAGGAAATATCTTCTGTAGTTTATTTAATAAACACTTTTCTTCTCTCTAGAAATCCTATAAATTTGCTATTGGATCATCTTCATTGATTATTATCTTTTCTCTGCTATGTTTTATCTCTTTTTACGCTATTTACTGGAAAAGTTCTATGACTTTGTTTTCTAACCCATCTCACATTTTTTATTTATACTTTTTTTTTTTGAGATAGATAGGTTCTTACTCTGTCACCCAGGCTGGAGTACAGTGGCACAATCTCTGCTCACTGCAGCCTCTACCTCTCCGGGCTCAGGTGATCCTCCCACCTAAGCCTCCCGAGTAGCTGGGACTACAGGTGTGTGCCAGCACACCTGGCTATTTATTTTGTAGTGATGGGGTTTCACCATGTTGCCCAGGGTGGTCTGGAATTCCTGAGTTCAAACAACCTACCTGCCTTGGTCTCCCACAGTACTCAAATTACAGATGTGAGTCACCATGCCTGGCCTATACTATTTTAATTTTCAAGAGCCCTTCATCCTTATTTATTTTGGTTTCTGTCTTTAAGGTTGGGAAGTTTTTCTAAAATGTCCTCTGATTCCCTAGTTATCTGTTCATATGTAAGAATGAGTCACTAGAAAGCAGGGATATAAAGATCTGTTTCTACACCCATGTTCGTAGTGGTGATATTCATAATAGCCGAAAGTTGGAAGCAACCCAGATGCCCACTGATAGATGAATGGATAAATAAAATGTGGTATATTTATACTAGAGAGTAGTATTCAGCTTGAAGAAGGAAGGAAACTCTAACACATGCTACAACATAGAAGGACAAATACTGCATGACTCCTCTTATGTGAGGTACCTATAGTAGTCAGAGTCATAGAGAAGAAAGTAGAATGGCAGGGGTTTGGGGAAAGAGGGAGTGAGGAGTTAGTGTTTAATGAGTACAGAGTTTCAGTTTGGGAAGATGAAAAAGTCCTAGAGATGGATGGTGATGATGGTTGCACAGCAATGTGAGTATACGTAATGTTGCTGAACTGTTTATTTAAAAATGGCTGACGTGGTGAACTTTATGTTATGCGTATTTTACCACCAGAAAAACCAGTGAGTCACTAGCAAGCAAATTGGAAGCTCTAGAATAAGCTAGCTCTTTTCTTGGGAGAAGGTATCTGTGCAGGGTCAGGGTCGATCTGGGGATCTAAGTGTTCCATATACTGGTGTTCGTTGACTTCCCTGTTTTTAGCCCTGCACCCACCCTACTATTCCCTTTGTGGTTGGGTCCTGCTCCCCTAAGCCTGGAGCTTGGGTTGCAGAGCAGATTTGTTTCTGTGTGGTGTTCCCCTCTGCAGCTTCTGCTATTTCTCATCCTATAACTACTCCTGTATTCATTTTCCATCTTCTAAAAAGTGTTCAATCTCTTGTTCGCTTGGATCTTTTTTTCTTTGTGGTCTTAGATCTTTTTTTTTTTTTTTTTGGCAGAGATTCAGGAGTGAGAGGAGGTAATATATGTGTACTATCCACCCTTTTAATTAGAAGTTAGCTTAGGTATTTTTTAATAGTAGTGAGCATATAATTATGGATATGCACTTTAATCTTTTGAATCCACTCACATACAAATGAAAATTCAAAATGCTTATTTCAGCTAGCTATTCAGTTTATCTTATCGTCCACATGAGCGCAGCCACCACCTGGGAGCTGTAATCAAGATGTGGAGTCAGCATCTAAAGCCGGTGAGAGCTATAGATACCTTCAAGGTCGTGTCCTTTTGTTTACAGCTGAGCTAGCATAGCTCTGTGTCCTGATAGGACAAGACATTTCTTAAAGCAGAAAACAGCAATGAAAACCTTATGGACCTAAATCTTAAATGTCTTCTATCCTTAAATGTCTTAAAGAGGTTAAAGAATACACCATGAAAGTGGGGTGTATGTGTGTCTGTGTGCATATGTGCACACGTGCATGTGTGTGTGTTGGCATGTGGAAGTGTGGATGAAGGGTAGGGCTTGAAAGGAAATGGCTGCATGATGTCACAGCTCACTGTTTTGTAGTGGTTTATCCTAATTGTTTAGTTAATGCTGTATAATGACACACTAAAATTAACTTGAGTTAGTTTTAAATCTAATTTATGATGAACATATATTAACATTTAGGTATATTTGCTCTATAAATGTGGGATCCATAAGAAAGAATCCCATCTTTGAATTGACACCAAGTACTGTAAAACAAGTGGTTGTATGGAGCTAATAATACAACTTGAGCAAAACTTCTAGGACTGGAGGAAATTGAGTTTGTACAACAATATTTGTGCAGGGCTTTAAAATTCATGAAGCTCTAGTAGTTTCCATTTTGGCTTTCTATTATAGGAATAAATGTAATTTTAATAGTACCATTTTTTTTTCTTTTTTAATTAAGGATGATGTTAGTCAACCTCCAGTGGATTAAATGTAAAAGAACTCATTACCCATTCAGGAAATCCAGTTCTGTCTTCTCAAGTTGCTCTGTTACGTTGAATCCTGTGTGTAAAGATCAAGTGCCAACCCAGAGTATTTCTTTTCTTTCTTTTTTTTTTTTTTTTTGAGACGGAGTTTCGCACTTGTTGCCCAGGCTGGAGTGCAATGGCATGATCTTGGTTCATCGCAAACTCCACTTCCCAGGTTCAAGCGATTCTCCTGCCTCAGCCTCCTGAGTAGGTCGGATTACAGGCATGCACCGCCACACCCAGCTAATTTTTGTATTTTTAGTAGAGATGGGGTTTCTCCATGTTGGTCAGGCTGGTCTTGAACTCCTGACCTTAGGTGATCCACCTGCCTCAGCCTCCCAAAGTACTGGAATTACATGGGTGAGCCACCACGCCCGGCCCCCAGAGCATTTCATAGTGCTTCTGACACCTTACAAAAATGCTAGAGATATATTGTATACTAATATATTGAAATTTTAAGACAATGTGAAGAAAGAGCTATGGAATAGCTGGCATTGACTAGTAATCTTTTTTTTTTTTTTTTTTTTTGAGATGGAGTCGTGCTCTTGTCACTCAGGCTGGAGTGCAAGTGGCATGATCTTGGCTCACTGCAACCTCCACCTCCCAAGTTCAAGTGATTCTCCTGCCTCAGCCTCCCAAGTAACTGGGATTACAGGTGCCCGCCACCACGCCTGGGAGATTTTTGTATTTTTAGTAGAAACAGAGTTTCATCATGTTGGCCAGGCTGGTCTGGAACTCCTGACCTCAGGTGATCCACCCACCTTGGCCTAGTAATCTTTTTATATTGTGGATTTTAAAGCATTAGTTTTAAAAAGAGGACAGCTCTTCTAACTGAATAAATTTTTCAAAAAAACATGAATAAAGTAATTATTCAATAAAGGGACAAGTTTCTAATCAAATTTAATTTCAGTAGTTACAACTTGAATGGTTTAGTTACTCTCTAGTATCTTACACTGGCATATACCAAAACAAAGAAAGTAACCACATACTTTGCATTCAAATTTTAATTTTAAAAGTTTTTTGAAATGATCTTCAATATCTAAAATTCTGCAACTGGAATATAATTGATAACAAACACTAAGAAGGTGCTTTGCTAGAGCATTTCATTTATTTATTCAGGCTCTAAATTCTTTTCTAGGTTGTATGAAATCTTACTGGGCAAGTTGAAGGAAGATTTGGCAGTGGTTAAGGTTTAAATCTTAACATAAAATCCTTTTTAACAAGTAAAGCTAAATCTACATCACAGTAAAAGTGATTGTATGGTTTGGAAATCATCTTTGATAAAGACTAATAACAGAGCAATGATTTTCCAGTTGGAAGGAAGTTTAAATGGTAATGAGAGTGACGTGGGGTGACAGTGAGTGGTTGTTAAATTTACATAGAAGAGGAATTGGGGAATCGCTAGGTTTTTGGTTAATTCCCATAGTAGTTGACTAGTAAATTGCAAAGAGGCAGTTTAAGCAGAGAATTACAAAAAAAAAAGATCCATACATTCCTTAAACATTTTATTTTAATTAAATACACATAAATACACATTTATTCACCAGTTATTTGACGTAAGTCTCAGGCCATTTCGTTTAATATGGATCTGCCTTGTTCCACATCTTTGTTTTTCGGTTAACCACAGCCATATTACAGTTGGAAAGACTTAAGGACACCTGGAAATCTAGTAGAAGATTTGTGATTTTTAACAATTTTCCTTCCTCCTTTTTACAGATAATGTCCTTCACACCTGATTTGGCAGCATTTTTTTTTAACAGTCTGCCTCCATCAATCATTTCCGGAGCGTTTATTGAACAACAGTTCTTTTTGCAGTCATTTGACGGTTACAGTAACAAGTACAAATGGAACAGTGCAACTTACTGAGGTTGTATTGTTCACAGAGCTCAGCTGGTGAGTGTGTGCCTGTGTATGCATGCATGTGTGTGTGTGTTGCAGAGTGTGGGAGAGGCCAGATGACCTGAGCATAGTGTGCTTGCTTTAGTGAGGAGACCCAGCAGAGCAGTCTGAGTGGAATTCAGGTGACAGCACTCTGCTGTAAGTTGAGGTATGAGCATTTAAGAAGCCTCAGTTACTCTCCCCGAAGGTCCTTCCTCTCGCCTCCCTGTGACAGCCCTGTGCTCCCTGGAGCCTCCCTCCCTAGCCATGGGGTTCTTCCTGCACAGGGCTCCTCCTATATGACTAAATTTGACACTCTTGCCCTGCCCTAATCACTTCATTACACACAAGCTGAGAGCCCCTCACATCTTTGTATTTTCTGACTCCCATTATAGTAACTGGCTATGAATACAAATTACTTGAACAAAATCTCACTGTCCTGCTGCTGCCTGGCTTTCTCTTCGGATCTCAGTGTCTCTGGAGGTCAGATGAGCTAACAGAACAATTGGGGGAGCTCTATAGAGCATCCCCTTTCAACTTTCGGCAAATGTTTATTTAGTAAACAAATGTTTACCAAAGAAACATAAATTTGCTCCATGATGTATGAAAACACCAGGGAAGAAACTATATTCATTTAAGGCATAATCCATGCTAGTGAGACGAATTCCTAATTTATAAATATCCTGAAGTCATATGAAATGTTTTGTACGTTTAAAAAATTTTAATACTGTTTGGATGGCTATCTTCAGCTTATTCCACTCCTATATGTTACATTCACTCCCTTGTGTGACAGAGGCAGATACCATCCCCCTGAGGTTTCCTGATGCCATCAGAATGTGGAAAGCAAGCCTGCGGAGAATGAACTTGCTCTGGGAAAGGCTTTGAAGATTGTTTTCTCATCTGCTTTTTATTTTTATATGCAAGTATAGTCCTCTGTAGTTCATCTTATCTCTCTCTTTAGCCAGAAATACTTTGGCCCATAAAAATAGAAGAAAATCTCCAGCTAAGAGTGACACAAGTGCAGAGGTTGAATATTCAGTTCTTTGAAGTAAAATCATTTTTTTTGTTCTTAGTGTAATGATACCCCCTTTTATCCTTCTCCCTTCCTCTCCCGCAACACTTCCCAGGTCAGCAAGCTAGAAACTTTGTTGTCATCTTTAGATCCTCCCTCTCTCACTCTCACTTACTAGTTAATTGCAAGTCCAGAAATGCAATCTTTATGAAGTGTCTCATGAATTTCTTCTGCTCATGGCAAACTTAACTCCTGCTGCATCTTGATGCACTTGAACGTTTACAATTCTTAACCCTAACTCCTTCAGTATCTCATGAAAACCGTAGACTTCCTTCTAGAAAACAAATGTGAGTATGTACATATGTGTGTGCACATACACAATATTGCAACCATTTTAAGAAATTCATAGGCCAGGAGCGATGGCTCACACCTGTAATCCCAGCACTTTGGGAGGCAGAGGCAAGCGGATCACCTGAGGTCAGGAGTTCAAGACCAGCTTGACCAATGTGGAGAAACCCAGTCTGTACTAAAAATACAAAATTAGCTGGACATGGTGGCGCGTGCCTGTAATCCCAGCTACTTGGGAGGGTGAAGCAGGAGAATTGCTTGAACCCAGGAGGCAGAAGTTGCGGTGAGCCGAGATTGTGGTGAGCCGAGATTGTGCCATTGCACTCCAGCCTGGCCAAAAAGAGCAAAATGCTGTCAAAAAAAGAAAGAAAATAAAGAAAAGAAGGAAGGAAGGAAAGAAACAAAAGAAAGGAAGGAATGAAGGAAAGAAAGAGAAAGAGAGAGAGAGAAAGAAAGAAAAGAAAGGAAAGGAAAGAAAGTGAGAAATTCACAGGTCATTCTCCTGCCTCTGATAACTCCCACAACAAATACATCCTCCATATTTTTATCAAGGTTATCTTTCCAAAATAGATGCAATCACGTCAGTCCTTTGTGTACACACTTTACTAACTTGCCATTGACTACAGAATAAAGTCTAGTCTATTTAACCTGGTCTTTTAAGTCCTCGGTATTCTACCTTCATTTCTATGTGTGTGTGATTCCCCTGGTATCATGAACTTCCTTTTACCTTGTTTGCTATTCTCCACACCTGCTGTGAGTTTGTAGAACTTTTTGCCTACTTGTGCTGTCCTTGGCCCTAGGATATTTACCTTCTTGCCCTCCTTTTCTTCACTGTTGAGGGCTTCTTTATTTTTTCAAGGCTCTGATGAAATGGTTGTTGTTCATGAGACTATTACTCCTCTACTTATCTCTGCTCATCTCTGCTTCCTGCAATCCTGCAGAACTGTCTGCCTGATGTGGCGCACCTACTAGGTTGAACCATATGAAATTACTGATATTCTGCTGCTTTTAAAAGTTGTTTTTAAATTTACATGCAGTAGAATTCACTCAATTCAGTGTACAGCTTCTGAGTTTTGATAAATGCAATAAGTTATCTAACCACCACCACTATCACAATTCAGAACAATTCCATTACCTTCCAGAATATTTTTTCAAGCTACCTCTTTTTTTTTTTTTTTTTTTTTTTGAGACAGAGCCTTGCTCTGTCACCCAGGCTGGAGTGCAGTGGTGTGATCTTGGTTCACTGTAACCTCTAACTCCTGGGTTCAAGCGATCCTCCTGCCTCAGACTCCCAAGTAGCTGGGATTAGGCATGTGCCACCACCCTGCTATTTTTGTATTTTTAGTAGAGACGGGTTTCACTGTGTTGGCCAGGCTGGTCTTGAACTCCTGACCCATCTGCCTCAACCTTCCAAAGTGGTGGGATTACAGGCATGAACCACCACCCCCGGCCTCAAGCTACCTCTTTGACTACAAAAATTTCTGTTTTTCACTACAATGAACATAATTTTATATGGTTCAACCTACTATTTAATTCAAAACTAAGTAGTTGTTTGCTTGTGGTTATGGACTGCCTATTTGTGTTCAAAATTCATATGTTGAAATCCTGAAGCTCCAGTGTCATGGTATCAGGTGGTGGGACCTTTGGGAGGTGATTAGGCTTTCATCAATGGGCTTAGTGCCCTTATATGAAGAAGGAGACCAGTGCCTTTTTTCTCTCTCTCCACTATGTGAAAATATAGTAAAAAGCCATCTGCAAACCAGGAAGCAGGCCCTCTCCAGGAATCAGATCTGCCAGAGCTGTGATGTTGGACTTCCCAGCCTCAGAAATAAATATTTGTTGTTTAAGCCACCCAGTCTGTGGTATCTTGTTATTGCAGCACCGGTGACTAAGACATTCATCTTTTTCCTCATTAGATTGCAGACTCCTCAAGAATATTTCCCCATAACTCCTAACATAGATAAAGGCTGGTGCATTTTAAGTTCCCAGAGCCTGAGTCTTAGTTGAGTCAACAGAGGAATGCATGGTTAACAAAAATAATTATGAGATTTGCTTTCATTATGAATTTCCGTGATATGGTTTGGCTCTGTTTCCCCACCCAAATCTTGTGTCAAATTGTAATCTGCCGTGTTGGAGGAGGGACCTGGTGGGAGGTGACTGGATCATAGAGGCGGATTTCCCCCTTGCTGTTCTTGTGGTAGTGAGTTGTCACCAGATGTGGTTGTTTAAAAGTGTGTAGCACTTCCCCCTTTGCTCTCTCCTCCTGGCCATGTGAAGATGTGCTTGCTTCCCCTTTACCTTCCACCAAGATTGTAAGTTTCTTGAGACCTCCCCACCCATGCTTTCTGTACAGGGTATGGAACCATGAGCCAATTAAACCTTTTTTCTCTATAAATTACCCAGTCTCAGGTAGTTTTTTCTAGAAACATGAAGACAGACTAATACATTTCCCCTTCTTATTTTCCTTCCTGTTCCTTCTTCAGCTGAATTTACTAATAGGTTTCATTATGCCTTGTCCAGTTCTTGAGATAGTCATTCTAGAAACAGCAACTCAGCTCTCCGTCAGCCTCTGGGTTTTGGAGTTAAGCTCTGAGACTGAGCAGATCTGGTATGCTGTATGACAGCTTTGAGCCTGAGGCATTGGGGCCACCTCTCAGCTGCAGTGGGCAACTGCTGACATGACTGCATTTGAGTAGGTTTTATGAGAGACACCAGTGCAGGTATTGTAGAGGGAGAAGGTGACTAAATCTTTAGCACATTCTTTATTTGCTTCTGCTCTCCCTGAGATTATCATAGTACAACTTTCTGCCTCCAGTGGTCTGAAAGCAACAGAGCTATCTGGAGCTGAAAGTGTCAGCTGGTGAGCAGTAGAGGGGCACCCTTTCATGCACTCTTACCTTGCAGATGTATGTTCTCCTCTCCCTGTCTTTCAGGGCTTATTGATCATTTAAATCTACCTCAGATAATCTCTTACTCTCTTTTAGTTTACTCCATCACATATAATTGATGGTACAGAATCCACGTCTAAGTGCTTGTAGTGTGTTACTTTTTAGGAGAGGAGGTGATTACTCTCATATCTTTAGAGTTATTGGGAAAGAAATTTTGTTAGTAATTATACATATCAATAATTATACAAACTGATTTATAAGTACCTTTTTAATCACTAGTATTATTAGCACAGTTGCTAGATGTATACCACAAATATAATTACTTTCAACTTTAATGAAATACAGAATAATCTACATTCAGATAGTAAGAATAGTATTAATTGCTTGACAATAATTCAAATACATATCTTCATATAAACAGTATTCAAAATGTAAAAGTAAATATGATACCAGAAAGATTTGGGGGTTTTTTTTGAGATAGAGTGTTGCTCTGTTGCCCAGGCTGTAGTGCAGTAGCACGATCTCGGCTCACTGCAACCTCTGCCTCCCGGGTTCAAGCGATTCCCCTGCCTCAGCCTTCCGAGTAGGTGCGCGTGCCACCACGCCCAGTTAATTTTTTGTATTTTAGTAGAGATGGAGTTTCACTATGTTGGCCAGGATGGTCTCAATCTCCTGACCTAATAATCCACCCACCTTTGCCTCCCAAAGTGCTGGGATTACAGGTGTGAGCCACCGCGCCCGGCCCAGAAAATATTTTTAAAGTGGAAAAGTTAAGGGAATGATGAAAGTGTTTAAAAACAGGACTGTGTTTAGGACTTCCTAGCGATAGGCTAAACACCTTGGCAGAGAGTCAGGTATTGTAGAAATGAACTTGGGTGGAGTGAGCATAATAAAGTCACTCTTTCCACTTTAGTGTTTAAAAACATAAACACACTTTGATGTTAAAGGAGAAAGTGAGTGTACATAGAAAATAAGTACTGTATTTATTTCTTCTCAGGTTTCTACAACATTTCTTAGTATAAAAGGCGCTGTCTCTACTGCCGGCTATTGTTTTACAAGGAAAATGGGTGTTAGATATCAATTTAGATTTGAGGAGGTTAGTGAAAGTTCAAACTATTTTTCCAGATAAGGCATTTTCTCCAGTGGTTTTTAGTAGTACAAATAAACGAATATCATGTTGCCTTTTAGAGTGTTTTCTGATTTTAATGCAGATATCCCAGTCCTTTGTGGAGCATAAATCTGGATAATTCTAGGAACTCTGCTTTGACTGAGATAAGTGATGAAGACTTAAAGAATAATTAAAATTAAAAGCTAAGTTAGTTTCCTGCCTCTGCCTCCTACAACTTAACTGATGGATAGGTTCCATATGAAGTCCTAGATGGGTTTAGCCACCCTGTTTCTCAGACATCTGGATTCTAATCTACAGACTCCAGGTTGGCCCTAATGCACAGAGACATTCTGCTTGGTGAGTGGGATGCTCAGCTCCCTTCAAAATCCTGTGTGAGCGTGGTGTGAGAATTGGGGTTGCCAGCGAGCAGTACGCTAAGGGTCGCAGCAGGTCTTTGCACAGTGGGAAACCAGTCTTGCTCCTGTAGGTGCTGAGGACTTAGGACTTGGGCATCAAGAAAGCGAACTTTGTTTTTGACTCTTTAGTCTGGTGTTAGGGCTGGCTACAGGGTAGGCTTGTTAATATTTCCAAGGATTTAGGTTCTTTCCTAACCCAACTCTTTATTTGAGCCCATTTTCAATTCTTTAAGGTGAGGACTTGGCTTCATGGGATAGCTACAAAGTTGCTGCCATGTCGCTAGTGTTATATGCAGACCACAATAGCTGGAAGTTTAAAAATGAACCATTTTCTCTGGTGAGCCTCTTTTTTTTTTTTGAGATGGAGTTTTGGTCTTGTTGCCTAGGATGGAGTGCAATGGCACAGTCTTGGCTCACTGCAACCTCTGCCTCCCGGGCAAGTGATTCTCTTGCCTTTGCCTCCCGAGTAGCTGGGATTACAGGCACCCACCACCACATCCAGCTAATTTTTTTGTTTTTGTATATTTAGTAGAGACTGAATTTCACCATGTTGGCCAGGCTGGTCTTGAACTCCTGATCTCAGGTGATCCACCTGCCTCGGCCTCCCAGAGTACTGGAATTATAGGCATGAGCCACCGTGTCTGGCCAGGCCTCTTTTTAAAAGCCAGGAGATTCTTTCCTCAAAACCTCCTAGCCAACTTAACATCTCAGGCCATATCAAAAGGATTGGAATTGCCATAAGTGGCTTCTGCTAATAAAATTCCCCTCGTGGGGCTGGTGCCCCTCTTCCTTCATAACACATGGCCACTTAATATCAGAATAAAATTAGAATTTCTTAGCAAGGAAGAATGAGGGTGGCTGCAGGGCTGGCTGTCAGTAGTGGCTACTGTAGTGTCAAGGGAGGTACATTGTTTAAGAATATCTTTATATCACCTGCCCACTTGATAGCTTGGTTGGGTGTAGCATTCTAGGTTGGAAGTTGGTTCTCCTAATTTTACAGGCATCATTAATTGTTTCTAGTTTCCAATGTTGTCACTATATCCAATGCTATTCTGATATCCCAGGCCTTTACATGTTCTCTAGTCTCCCCTCTCTTTGGAAGCTTTTAGGTTCTTCTCTTTATCCCTGGTCTTCTGATGTCCATGGAGTAGGTCTTTCTAAATTCATTGCAATGGGTACTTTCAAAATATAACATGTCTTTCAAATTTGGGAAATTGTTTAGTGGCATTTTCTTCTTCTCATGTTGGAACCCTTGGACTGATCTTCTAATTTCTTTGTCTTTTATCTCCTATTTCCTCCCTCTTTTCCTTCCTTCCTTCCTTTTCTTTCTTTCTTTTGCTTTATAAGATAATTTCTCAACTTTATTTTCCAAATTTCTATTGGTGTTTCCCCCCTCTCTGCCCATATTTTTAGTTTCCAAAAGCACTGTTGTTCTCAGTTTGTTTTTTAAAGAGCAGAAAATGACAAGAGGAATGGAAGAACTTACGGTTGAAAATTCTGTAGAACTTTGTTATGCAAGCAAAGGAATTACAGGTTGTTCAAATTAGATGAATTTTCAGCATCTCTGCCTAGGGAGACAGGTTGCCAGGCAAAAGAAAAAGAGGTCACAGGAACCTGGGGGAAGCTTGGGAGGGATGGAAGAGGTTGCAAAGGCCATGAACATGAATGTGATGGGTGAGTTCAAACAACAAAGCAGGTGGCATTGAGGGCTTAGTTGAAGAGGTTTGTTATTTTTCAAATTAATGTTCTTAGGTTTCTTAGACCTTTGCGTTTGTTATTGCTTTTAAATGACATTAACTCTAAGTTCCTGATTACAATCATGTTTATTCTAGAAATGTTGGAGAATATAAGAAATCACACAAACCTCCCAAATTGTGCATGATCTCATCAGTCAGACATAACCAGTATTAATAGTGTAGTGTTTTCTATGCCTTGTCTAATGGCATATGAATACATATATGTACCACTTTTTTCAATTCTTTTACTTTTTATTTTGAAAAAGTTTCCAACCTACACACAAGTAGCAAGAATAATGCAATGAACTCCTATGTACCTTTTCATCTAGATTCACCAATTGTTAGCTAATATTTTGCTACCATATATACTTTTTAAAAACAAAATTAGAATCATACTATAGGTTATATTTTTATACTCTGCTTTTTCCAGTTAACCATACATCACATATCTTGAATATTCTTATCATCAAATACTTTTTCAAGGCCAGGCACAGTGGCTCAAGCCTGGAATCCCAATACTTTGGGAGGCTGAGTAGGACGGATCACTTGAGATCAGGAGTTCAAGATCAGCCTAGCTAACATGGTGAAAGCCCATCACTCTAAAAATACAAAAATTAGCTGGGCATGGTGGTGCACACCTGTGGTCCCAGCTACTCGGGAGGCTGAGGCACGAGAATTCCTTGATCCCTGGAGGTGGAGGTTACAGTGAGCCAAAATTGTGCCACTGCAGTCCAGCCTGGGTGACAGAGTGAGACTCCGTGTTTTTTTTTTTTTTTTTTTAAAGTATTTTCAAGAACTCTTTTTGAACTTTTATTTTAAATTATTAAACTTTATTTATTTATTTAGAGATGGAATCTCACTCTGTCACCTAGGCTGGAGTGCAATGGTGCGATCTCGGTTCATTGTAACTTCTGCCTCCCAGGTTTAAGCGATTCTCCTGCCTCAGCCTCCCAAGTAGCTGGGACCACAGGTGTGCGCCACCATGCCCAGCTAATTTTTGTATTTTTAATAGAGATGGGGTTTCACCATGTTGGCCAGGCTGGTCTTGAACGCCTGACCTCAAGTGATCCACCCGCCTCAGCTTCTCAAAGTGCTGGGATTACAGGTATGAACCACCATGCCCAGCCCAACTTTATTTTTAAGAGCAGTTTTAGGTTTACAGCAAACTTGAGTGGAAAATACAGAGAGTTTCTGTATATCCCTTGCACTCACATAGGCGTAGCCTCCCCCACTATCAATATCCACAACTGATGAACCTACATTGACACATCATTGTCACCCAAAGTCCATGGTTTATATTAGGGTTCACTCTTGGCGTTCTACATTCTGTGGGTTTGGACAAATGTATAATGGCTTATGTCTATCATTATAGGATCATACAAAGTAGTTCACTGCCGTAGAAACCCTCTGTGCTCCACCTGTTCCACATACCACTCCTGCAAACCCCCGGCAACCACTAATCTTTTCACAGTCATAGTTTTGCCTTTTCCAGAATGACAGATAGTTGGAATCATACAATATGTAGGCTTTTCAGGTTACTAAGTAAAAGAAACTAAATATGTATTTAAGTTTCCTCTATTTTTTGTAGGTGATAGCTCGTTTCTTTGTATTGCTGAATAATATCCTAAACTGTGGTAAATAAATGTACCACAGTTTGTTTATTCATTCACTTGTTGGAGGATATCTTGGTTACTCCCAGGTTTTGGCAATTGTGAATAAAGCTGCTGTAAACATTCGTGTGCAGATTTTTGTGTGAACATATGTTTTCGACTCATTTGAGTAAATACTAAAGAATGTGATGGCTGGATCGGATGGTAAGATTATGTTTAGTTTTTTAAGAAACTGCCAAACTATCTTCCCATCAAGATAATTTTTAATAGCTACATGGTACTTTGTTGTAAGTTTGCACCTTTTTTTTTTTTAGTTATTTCAAATTTTTGAACATTTAGATTTTTTCCAGTTTTAACCCTGCAAGGAACATTATTCTTTTAAAATCTTTGCACACATATCTAATGATTTCCTTAGAATAAACTCTTCACATTGGAATTGCTGAGTCAAAAGATCTGGTCATTTACAATTGAGGCAAGCATTGCCAAATTATTTTTCCCAAAGGGTATCCTACTAATCTATGCTTTTGCCAGCAGGCCTGAGGGTGACGGTGCTTCCCACACTCTCAGTAATACTATTATTGTGTCAGTGTCCTAGTGCTGCTGTGACAAAGAACCACACACTTGGTGGCTTAAAACAACAAAAATGAGGCTGGGCACGGTGGCTCACACCTGTCATTCCACCACTTTGGGAGGCCGAGGAGGGTGGATCATGAGGTCTGGATATCAAGACCTTCCTGGCCATGGTGAAACCCTGTCTCTACTAAAATACAGAAAATTAGCTGGGCATAGTGGCAAGTGCCTGTAGTCCCAGCTACTCAGGAGGCTGAGGCAGGGGAATCGCTTGAATCCGGGAGACAGAGGTGGCATTGAGCTGAGATCATGCCACTACACTCCAGCGTGGTGAAAGAGCAAGACTCCGTCTCAAAAAAAAGTGTATTCTTTCACAGTTCTGGAGGCCAGAAGTCTGACACAAGGTATTAGCAGGACTCCTCTAAAGGCTCCAGGGGAGGATGCATCCTTGCCTCTTCCTAGCTTCGGGGGGCTGCAGTCCCTATTGGTGTTTCTTGGCTTATTAGCTGCATCACTGCAGTCTCTACTGCCATCTTCACCTGGCTTTCTTCCCTGCCTGTGTATATTGGTCTGCCTCTCCTCTTCTTACAGGGACACCAGTCATTGTGCTTAGGGTCTGCTGTAATCCCATCTGACTCCATCTTAACTAATTGCATCTGCAAAGACTCACATTCTGAGGTTCCAGATAGACATGAATTTTGAGGACTATTATTCAGCCTACTTCAATTATCTTTGATTTTTTTTTCTAATAAGACAGGAGAAAGCCTCCTAGTTTTTGCTTCAGTTTGCATTTCTCTAATTACTTGTGGTATTGAAATCTTTTGATGTGGTCATTTGCACATACATCTTTTTTTGTAAATTGTTGTTTGTAGCCCTTGCCATAGGTTTCCTTTGAATGATGTACCTTGACTCCTGGAACAGTCTGTAGTTTATTTTTGTGAAAAGAGGTAGAGATTTGACTTTCTCTTCCTCTACATCTTGCATTTGACTGACCATCAAGTCCTGTTGGCTTTCTTCTCTAACTGTATCCCAAATTTGATGACTTCTCACTGCCTTCTCTACTGCTTAGTGGTCTAAGCCACCTTTGTTTCTCACTAGGATTATTGCAATAGCCAGTAGCTGGTTTCTTTGCATCCACCTGGTCTCATCTCCGCAGAGCAGCTGGAGCAATCCTTTTCAGATGTAAATCATCCTGTCACTCTTCTGCTAATCACATTCACAAGGAAATCCTGAACCCTCATTGTGGCCTGTAGCACCCTCCACCGCTTTGCTACCACTCTGTCCACCCCTGGTCTCTGTCCTTTATCCAAACATATCCACAAAAAGGAAAAAAACAAAACAAAACATAAACAAAAAGCCAAACATATCTATGGATCCAGGACTTTAGGTGTTAAGGCCTGGAGGAGTTCAGCTGGTGAAATAAGTTTATTTTTAGCCCTCACACCCAGCTCCAAGAGGTCAAAGAACTGATAATGGGGCTGCCTCCAGGAACTTATGCCTCTCAATTCTGCAGTTCATTTTGTATGAGCATGGTATTCTGCCTTTAGGTTGCTCTCTACAAATGCATGTCTTTATCTTGATTTTTACAAGTTAATTTTCCATAAAGGAATTTCTCGTTGCTGTGGTCTACTTAGATTTCTGTTTTTCCCCAGAAGTTCTACCCTGATTTCAGAAAAAGAGGACAAATTGCTAATTTTTTTTAAGTTTTTGAAACTTGGTAAGATTTGAAACAAGTAATATGTAACTTGTTCACTTAATAGTTTCTTGGTGAGTTAGGCTTTAATTTTTTTTTTTTAAAGTTGCCATCAAATTTATTTTGATGTAATGTTGTCCCCTCTCCCTGTTTTTCTTAGAGTCTTTGGTGACAGTGTGGGGAAATTTGTGCTTCTGGTAAATAGTAACCCCAATTTTGTTTTAATTCTAATTCTGGGACAGGGTCCAGCCAGGACTGTGTTTGTTTTTATCCTTTTTTTATTTTTTTTAATTTTTATTGTATTTTAGGTTTTGGGGTACATGTGAAGAACATGCAAGATTGTTGCATAGGTACACACGTGGCAGTGTGATTTGCTGCTTTCCTCCCCTTCACCTATATCTGGCATTTCTTCTAGGCTTTAATTTTTACACACTGTTTTACCAAGTGACAAGAAGATACTTCTAGATAAATATTACATGATGTTATAAGTACAT